>JAQZBX010000356.1:0-115989 GCA_029593785.1 Cabassous unicinctus | reverse complement strand
GTAATGGGATGAAGCAGTATTCCACCTCTAGGATAGCAATTTGAATCTAGTCCAAGTAAAGAAGCAGGGTAGCTTGAAGGCTTTGGTACTGGAACACTGAGCCTCTCACCTCCAGGCCTTCAGAGTGAATTCTCCTTGGGTCACATAGGCCTGCCGGCAATTATCTGGAAGCCTGCTCAGTGGACTATGTGAAATAAATTCATGGGCATGGTTCTCTGAGACATGGTTGTGGTCCACACTTTCAATAGCAAAAAGTGAAAAAGCTGTGAGTGAACCATGGCTGGAGATTTTGCACTCTACCCTAGAGTACTGTCTTGTAGATGAAGGCCGAGGTGCTTTCATCATGGTGTCAGGTGCTCAACTGAACATGTATTGAGCCCCCTCTATGAAGAAAGACATGGAATGGGAAAAAGCATTTTCTGCCTTCACAGTGCTTATGGCCTGAGTGTAGAAAAGGATAGTTTCATTAAAAATTTGAAGTAAATCAACACAAATGGATTTTAATTTTGAATAGCAACAAGAGAGCTTGCAGTGTGACTAAAGGACAGATGTGGTTAATCAAAGATGGCTCTGGGAGGGTGTGAGTATGGGATTCTTTCAGCCCTGTACACTTATGCTCATGGGCTAGGAAAAAGCTGGACACTGGCAGAGAGGAGTGTCTTCTCCAGAGAGGAAAGGATTCTACATTCAGCTCTGGGCTACGCCTGGCTTAGGAGAGCTCTCCTGTCTGTGGGTCATTCCTAGATTAGTGTTTCCTATAGAGCAGTTCCATTTCCTACAGTTCTTATTGACTCTAGAGCATCCTGATGTTTGATTTTCTCTGGAAATCATAGTTTGATCTAATCCAGAACTGTGATAGCTTCTCATTGCTGGAAGGCTCTCTATCAAAGGGGAGACTCAGGGTTCCTATGAAAATATCCTGGGCTGTCAAAGGGCTGGATTAGAAATGAAGTGCAGATGCCTTCTGATGGACTCAAAGGGACCTCAATTCTCCTGAAATATCAACAACTTTTCTTAAAAAGAAAAGAGAGAGTCAGAGTAACTTAATTTTGGGTATATTATGTTTCAAGATCTTGTTCAAACACATACATACACACCTCTTCATTTCTCTAGCACTGTGTTCCTTATCCCTTTTACTGTAATTATTTGACCTCTTTATGTTAGTGAATAAAATTGTAGTGCACCCAAGAGAAGAAAGAATGTCTCCTTTAAATACTGTAATGCAAATGCTTCTGCATATTGTATATGGCTTCTTTTAAACCAAGGATGATTTGTGTATCTACGTCTATGGCTGGCTCTGAGAGGGACAACGGTGCAGCCATAACACAGGGGAGTGGTGACCTAGCAGTTTCTCATGGGGTTTCTTCCATTTGCTGAAACTTCCTACTTTACAAGTTGGTAGGGATAACTAAATTCAAGTAAATTAAAATGAACAAATGTGGTCCATAATTATTCTATTGACAGATCACATAGCTTTGAAATTATTCTCAGTATTGGTGTGGTGGGTACCTTTCCAAAGGCATGAGTCAGCTCTCTGTGACGTGTTTCCAGGTCTCCGGTGGGTCACCTTTACCAGCCTTGGGACAGGGTTCAGGGAAAGCTCTTTTCTTTTCATGCTTCTGCTAGGGTGTTCAGATCACTCTCCTCTCCAGAGGCTTTGATGCCATCATGGAGGCTAGCAGGCCTGCCTTCTCCCAATGTGCTGCAGCTGTTTAACTTTCACTTGTTTTTCCTTTGTTGCTTTTATTATGGTGGTTAGGCAAGGCAGAATCAACCCTTTGTATTAGACACACTGATATGATCCGAGAGAGAATGTTACAGTGGTGATAGTTGACACAGAAGAGGACCATAAAATATCACCTGGATGAAATACCTAGCTGCAACGCTATCTCCAGGACACACACACACACCAGAGTCCCTGTGTGCAGACAGGCACTGCTGATATATTAGAGTCTGCTGGCCATTTTGTTTACGATAACTAGGAAAGGAAAAATGAGCCCTTATTTCAGTGTGTTTGTCTCAGGATGATGACACAGTAGATTCCCCTTGCAGGTAAACCAAGAGAGCTCAGTTAATCACCATTTATCACTCAAATGACTCAAGTGTCTTGCAGATGCATTGGAGCCCTGGAGACTGAAATATTCATTGGGTTGCAATGCTACTCTCTTCTCTCATTCCACCTAATATAATAAACTGAAGTCTTGGCATTGAGAGTGATGTGTGGTGGCTTTGAAATTTCCAAGCCTTTTCCATGTATGTGATTCACTCCCACAGAACTAGATGCCTTTTCAGAAAAACATGTCATATCCTCATAAAGTTATAACATTATCATTATTACAACTTCACTCCATCTCCTCCATTACTGACTGTTCCTCATTCCTGTCACCTTTTTCCAGAACTCTTCAAGTTATTTCTCCACATCCACATCTGGCCACCTTAAAACAGTGTTGTGTTGAGTTGATTTTATTATGTCAGCCACCTTTGTTGGGTCCCAGATAGATTACTTCATGCCTAATTTGGTGCATTTTTAAGTGGTTTGACTTATCTCATTAGAGGGGTGGTCTATTTTCAAGGTAATAGTTGAATGAACAGGAATGGGATCCCTATTTGACCTTCCCACTTATGTTTGAGTTATTCCAACCCCTTAAACATAAATCATTGGCCATAAACTGGAAGTAATCATGGCTAGATATGATGATCACTGTCAGCAACATTTTTCTGCAAAGGGACAGGTAGTAAATACTTTAGGCTTGTAGGCTGTTGTATGCAGAAGCAACCACAGACAACAGGTAAATGATGAGCATGGCTGTATTCCAATAAAACTTTATTTAAAACCAGGCAATAGCTAGATTTGGCACACCAGTGCAGTTTGCAGATCTTGACTCCAGACAAATCTGGCTCTTCCAAATTTTGCATACCTATTCCTCAAAGACATCTTAAAAATTGCAATAATATTCTCACTGTCCTCATTTTGTGATGATCAGGGTAAGCTAAATATTCGCAATATTAAAAACCATGCATGTGTCCCCAGACCTAGTTTTTCTCCCTAGGCCTGGTTTTTAGAATGCTGGTGTAAAAACGGCTAAAAGTAAATAAATAAATAAATCCTTTTAAAAATGTAAAAAAAAAAAACTTGCAATAATATACATCTTATTTTCTGTACTGAAGCTCTCAATTTTGAAATGTGCACACTCTTTGTTTTTTTGTGTGTGATTTTTGTGTTGTTGTTTTTTTTTTCAGCTAGAAAATGGGACAGAGTTTAGACTGGGAGTTTATCTGTGGGAATGATTAAACAACACCTTACTTATTAAATCAAGAATTCATAGTTCATGGTTATTTTTCACATAAGTCCATTCACTCTGAAGATTTAATGTTAATAGAGTCTGTCAGTGGGAAGACAAATAAATAATAAAACCTTCTGTACAATCACTAAATGTTTCCTTGTAACCACAGAATGTGGTTTAAAGGGTTAGTGATGGTTTGTTCTTCTCTCCTCGTAGAGATGTTTGCTCATCCTTGGCCTGGCTTATCTATACCTAAGAAAGGTAGCTCCCCCTTTGCAGCCTACTCGAAATTGTTCATATATCTTCATGGAGACTTTCTCAAATTACCTCACCTGTAGTGAAGGATCAGGGGACAAAGACAAAGTTTGGACTACCAACTAATGTCGTTATACTAGAGAAAGTACTAGGAGATTTCTTAGGGATTAGCAGCATTGTGGCAGTAGGGAAAGGGATTATCAAGACCAGATAGAAAAAATAGCATAGGACATACAGTTGTATTTTAACCTGTCCCTATCTAACCATGCGACCTAGAGTTTCAAAGTTCACATCTGTTAAATGAGCATTTGCCCAACACATAGAGTAGGGGTAGAGTCAGAGGGATTATCCACACATGCTTTCATTGTTCACCTTGTGCTCTGGGGGATAGACCATAATTCTTGACCAGATGCAACCACATGTAAACATTCACCAATTTGTATGCATACATACTGCAAAGAAGGTTTTCTGTAGGGAATAAATTAGATCCTACATAAAAATGTTTGTAATACAGTTTCTGTCATGCAGTAGGTACCTTATGGTTGTTTGTCGAGACTGAATTTTATGGGCTTCCTAGTGCAGGATTTCTCAACAGTGGCACTCTTGATATTTGGTGCCAGGTAATTCTTTATTGTGGGGAACTGTCCTGTGATTTGATATAGTGTTAGTAGCATCCCTAGATGGTGCCAGTAGCACCATCCCTCCATCCACAATTGTGACAACCAAAAATATTTTCAGACATTGAATGGCCCCTGAGGACAAAACCCAACCCTAGTTCTGCTGAAACCAAAATATTGAAGTAAGGTAGTGGATTCCAGGCTTTGGAGACATCTGAATCACCTGGAGGGCTTGTAAAAATGGAGATTGCAGAGCCCACCTCTTAGTTTATGATTCAAAGTATTTGGGGTTAGCTCCAAAATTTTCCATTTCTAACCAGTTCTCACTTGATACTGACACTGCTGGTCCTAGGTTTACATTTTGCAAGTGTTCAGGTAAGATGTAAGATATTCTGGAAGATTTCTGGATGATTGAAAATGTGTCTCCTGGTTTCTAGGACTCTAGTGTTATTACTGTGAGCACAGAGTTTAGGGTCTCTTGTTGAAGGCCATTAGGTGGTTCCTCACAGCTGTGGCAAGGATTTTGGGGAAAAAGCAAGGCATTTATGGGAGATGTTCAGCCTGTGCTGGATGGCAGTCAGCACTGCCCTGCCAGCTGTCACCTGAACCCTGCCAGGAGACTGCTCCAGGTCTTGGCACAGGACCGGGGCTCCTACGGAAATGAACTTTAATTTTTGCTTTGTAGTCTAATTTAACTACCCAACAGGCTGCTGTGACATTGGGGTCTGTAGATGAGAAGCGGATGTTCAGAGTGGATTTGAAGGACGTGATGACTCAGGCTGCCAGCCTGTGGTGGCATCAGTTAGACCTGGGGCCCTGACTTGCATCTTATTTACTTGCACGAGCAGTTTTGTCCTTCCTTGATTCCCCCTTTCAGGCCAGAGTTCCTGTTGTCCTAAGCTTCCATCCCCACTCCTTTTTTTTTCCTCTTCCTTTGCTTATAGTTGGAGATGGAGCTCTCTTGAGCTATTTATCAGTCTTATCTGTCTTGGCCCTCTGTTAGTATTTCAGAATGTGAATCTAATCCGCTTTAATTGATTGACCTCGCACAACCAGACATCAGCAAAACACCTGCAGCCTGGGGGAGAGGTAGATGTAACTTTGCTGAATGGGTTCAAAGGTTATGGAGGCTTGTGCTGGTTAAGGAAAATAGAATTTGTTTTCAAGCCATTTAATATGCATTTTCTAGAGAAAATCTATAGATTCTGGAGTTGATGGTATTGAATGGGAGTCTATCATTTCCAACAGCATCCTGTATAGAATGTACAAATGCCTCTGATCACCTGTCATCTGTAACAAAGTTTCTTGCCCTCTTATCCCCTAAAATCCTCACTATTTTCACCTTCTTTACCCCCACCATTAGCATCATTGTCGCATCACTCTCTGTAGAGCATTTCAGAATTTGCAAAGATTTTATTAATATCTCTTAGCAGACATCCTTTAAAGCAGGTATTATTTTTGTTGTTGTCATCTTTGTTTTTGCTCTTTTCATTTTTTGTACAGGTAGCATGAAGCTCAAGATCACTTGGCCAAAAACCTGCAGAACTTAGATGGGGCCCAGTTCTTCTGACTGTAAATCTCAATTGCTTCTAGATCTTTTCTTCTCCTCTGCCCTTCCTTCCAAAACTGTGCTGAAGGTCCCCGGGCAAGGGGACTAGGTCATAGGCATGGGGCCTTAATGAAAGCCCAGACCATCTCCAAGCTCCACAGCTTGGGTTTTGTCAGTTTGGATTCCTCCTTCCCTTTAGAAGTTTAGATTTCTTGAGGGACAGACCTGGCCTCTTACATCTCTTGAATCCCTTAGTAGCACATAACTCTGCACTCTGAAAGCACACATTCAGTGCTGATACCAACAATGGGCCTCCACCTACAAGGAAACCAGAGCACTGAAAGGATGGACAAGAGATCTTCCTTAAAAGACGTTAATAGCAACAAAGAGAGCCCATGCTATGTTCTACTAAATGCAGAGTATTTTATCCTAGAGACTGTCACTAAAATCTTCCTGGAGACAAAATTATCTGATGAATCAAGTAAAGTGGTACCTCATCTTTTTCTATTTTACAGATTGCCTATTTAAAGCATGATGAGACCATATATCTTGTCTGAGACTTATTGCAAAAAAAATCTGCATATATATGATCAATTATTTTATCCAAGACTGTTCAAATCCTGCTTAGGCCCCCACGGTATTAAAACGGATTCTTTTCTATTACCCCCACACTCTAATTCATTCATTCAGTCAATTGTTCACATATCCATTAATTTAACAAGAATTTACTGAGTACCTATTAGGATCTTGCATTTGAGATACTCACAATCAAGCAGGTTAGGCAGACATAAAGTATATAATATGTAATGTATATAGCATGGTATGAAAACTCAAATGCAACATGTAATGCATGAGACTAAAATATAGCATGATAGGAAGTCCATGGGTTTTAGAATCAAACAGACCTGGAGTCTAAACTTAAAATATGCCTTTTATTAGTTGTGTGAATTCCCAATTCTATGAATCTGCATTTTTTAATCCAAATTATCTGTAGGGCAATTGTGAGGTTTCAAAAATAATTCTATACAAAAAAATTTACTGAAAACCTACTCTGCCCATCAAGGTAATCTGGGTTATGCTGCAATAGCAAATAGTCTCAAATACTCAGTAGTAAAAAGCAACCAAGCTTTGTTTCTCTCTCACATGTCCCTTGCAAGTTGTCATCCTCACTCAAAAGTCCAGACTGATAAAGCAGGAATTTTATGGGCGCAGTGGTAAGAGTAAAAGAGAGAATTCCCATGGATCTCAAAATGCATAGCTCAGAAGGGCCACCCAATTTATTGGTGAAAAGCGGTCTCATGGTCCTACCCATCGCAAGGAGACCCAGAAATTCTATCCTGCGATGAGCTCAGAAAGGGGGAGAACTAGGAAACTTTCATAAACAGTGCCAAAGATTACTTTGAACCAGGCTTTGAAATGGGTATGGAAGGATTGGCAGTGCCTGGGCCACAGGAGTCTTCCAATAAATGTTGTTTCTCTTGTATTATTGCCTAGCACTGAACTGACAAATTTTGTGGGAAGCCTCACAGTTAAGATATTGAGAACTGCTTCCATTGTGCATCTCCCTGGTATACATTTGAAAGTCCCAGTTCTGCTTCCGTCAACTGCAATTTTCTAAAGTAGCGGATGGTACATTCTGCCTTCCGCCGGGCCACAAGGGAAGGAATGAAGAGATCGCCTTCAGGGAGATCTTTATTTCTGAGAATTGTTTTCTTGCCCCTGTGTATTTCTGCTCCTGAAATCTGATCGTGGAGTTGGTAGCCTCTCCTGTGTCACCTCCACAGAGATAAGTATAATGGGGCTGATTGCAGATCAGAAAGCTGGAGCTGGACTAGTTTGAGGAGTCAGGTAGCCTCATAAACAGTCATTATTGATGAAGAATAACTTACTGGCTATTTAAAGACAGCTGTATTCTCCCCTGATGGGTTTTTTTTTCCCGAATGCACTTGAGGATTCGTCAGCTGTGTCTTCTGATTTACCACTTGTCTTTGTTTTTAATATCAAGAAAGAACATAGATGGAAGCGATTGCCTTGGTAGTGACTTTAGTGGTGATGGGTGTGGAGTTACTACAATTTATGGCCATGCTGTTTCTGCAGCTATACTTTGCTTGTTTTGGAGAGGCTTATAAAACACACCAAGGAATGTGGAGCAATGGCAACTCCTGAACTGTGACAGGAAATCAGCCCTGTAAACCTTTTATTTTTTTTTAATTGTTCTGTTTGCTAAAATTGACATTTATTTTCACAATATATCTGATGACAATGTCCCCCAAACTGACTTCTCCTTAGCTGTTGCCTCTGCATTTAGCTACACAAATGAGGGCAAATAAAGGGGGGAAATGACAGACATTTATTGAGTTCCAAAAGTATGCACAGCCTCAGGCCAGGTGCTTCGTGCACATGCGTTTTCCTATAATCCTTATATCAAGCTTCAGAGGTAGCAATTATTCCTTCCCTACTGCCGCCTATCCCTTTATTTAAATCCCTGATTTAGGAAGGAAATCAAAAGTTAAGTAACCTCTCCTAGGTCATAAGAGCCAGAGGTGTTACTTGAACCATTCAATGCTAAAATCCATATTTATTCCATTGAATAAATATCACAGAACATTAAAAATCACAGAACATTATATGCAGTCAAATGATTGGATGGCTCCTCTTCCAGATTTCATTTATCCTTTTATTTGTATAACATTTTATTATTTTTAAAGTGCTATTATATTAGTCCTATTATTTTGCCCTTACAGCAGCCCTAGGAAGTATGCACAGCTGGTATCCTGGTCCCACACTACACATCAAAAACTGGGTTCAGATAAGTTAAGTAACTTGCCTAAGGTCAGGCAGGGCTGACTCCAAAGTCAATGATTTTACCGCTCACATCTTCTATTCTCTGGAAACATAAACTAACAGGGTTTATATTCATGGCAGCTAAGCATGGCAGATTCAAGCCTGGGCAACTCTATGGGCATGTGCCACAAGGCTTCTGTCACTTATAAAGAACAGAAGCAAAGCAGTTAGGCATAGATGATAATGCCACCGCGGTCCCATGACAAATGACAAAGTGGCTGCCGTAATGAAATCTTATTATTACGAGTCAAGAGACCACATCTGAGGTCTAGCACAGCCACAGTTACCACTGTGGGAAAGAGAATGAAACATCTGGGTCAGGATCTCCACTGCCATTGGCAGCGTGCTAGCAGGATTAAGCAGATCTCGTTGTGGCAGTGATTACAATGCCCCATGTGTGGCACCTAAGATAAGGACCAAATATTTATTCTGGCAGAGATTAAATCTATTCTTTTCCTGAATCTATTATGGATCTTGCAGAAAATCTGCCCAAGAATATATCTCGCTGATCAGCCAACTCACTGAACCAGAACTGTGCTTTGCCACTGCTGTTACTGAAAAGAGCTGCAGAATTCTAGTTTAAAAGGTCTTCTCTCTCCTCACTGAAACTTTTCCCCATCCATAATTAATTAATGACTCAAAAATGAATTGAATCACCAGCAGTCCTTTCCATGCATCCAGGATTTATATGGTGGCTTTCCACTGAAGGACCGTGGTGCATTAAGCAATCTACAGTTGTGGGGTGGGCAGCAGAGTGATGGAGTATGAAGTCATGGTTTCTTACCTCCTCCGGTCCTTCCATTCTGCTGAACAGGTTATGACTCAGGTTATCATGGCCTTGCTCCTTTAGGCATGAGTGAATAGGTAAACACACATACACACACACACATCCTTAGAAATGAATGCCAACTTTATAAGTAAGAGAAAGCAGAGAAGTCATTTTCCCTTAGAATCAAGGAAAAAATAAAATGGATTGTAATATTGTTAATTGTGGGCATGAAAAGTGCAAAAGAAAACAAAACCTGTAATCAGTTTCATTCATCCATGCAACTTATTTGAAAATCAGGCACTTTGTATATTACTGGAGATGTACAGGTGAAAAACTAATAACCGAGATCATAGCACTAAAAAGTAACAGGGATTTAAGAAACATGAGTCTGTTTTGTCACCATTAGGGAAGGACTTTGTTCACTTTTCCCAGAATACAGAACATGGAAATGGCAGACATCATTTTATTTTACACACTATGCCATCAAGGCACAAGGGAAGCAATGGTGCCTGCACTGTATCTCAGGATCTCTGGATTCTGACAACATCTCTTGTTTATTAGTCTATATTCCTTCATTCTAAGATCAAGGGTCCTGGGTACTGGTCTATTCTTTATTGGGCACAAGATGTGTGCACACATGAAGGAACAACTGGCAAGTTGAAGAAAGTCTGTCTTTTGGAAAAATAAGTGAATTGTACCAAACTATATGGAAACCAGTGCCTAAAATTCCATCAGAAGTCTTAATTTGTTGACTTTAAGCATAGTAGGTGCTTAATAAATATTAGTGTATTGAATGAATGCATGAATGAGTGAACAAATGAATGAAAGAAATTACTCAATCTGAGATTCCATGAAATCTTTCCTAGATCTTAGTTTATATGGAGTCTGGACTCCTTTTGCTTCCGCTACTTCACCTCTTTCCTCTCCTCTTCCTCTTCCTTGTTCCTCTCTTTCTCCTCTTTCTACTTCTTTTTGAATAATGAAACAGAGGATAACAGAGGCTATGTGAAGAATATTGCAATGTAGTCTTACAGAACATCAGAATTACAACTAAATTTTGTTAGCCTTTAATGCCCACCCTATTTCTTAGCCAATAAGTCCAGTAACTAAAGAAATGGGGGAAGATGTCTTCCTTCTCTCTGTGCCCATCTCTCCCAACACCCTACAATGCTGTGGTGCCTTTCCAGAAGTTGGAATAAGCTGATTGTATCTGATCAATAAGGTTAATTTCATTTTATGTCTTATAGTGAATACTAATTTCAACTCTTAGTGGTAAACAATTATTAGAGAAGAAGAGAAGAGTTTTAATGGAATCATTATTTATGCTTCAGTGCTTCCTGGCCCTTCCCAGGAGGTGGATGATAGCATCACCTCCACCTTCACCACCACCATTGCCATCATCATAATCATTATCTTCATTGCCATAGTATTACTGTTCTGGAATTCATTGTGTCTTCCTTCCTCACAAGTCTTTTGAGGCTGCAGAGGTTCTCTTTTCTAATCCCTCTTTGGATTAAACTTGGGAGTAGGGCTAAAGTGTGAGAAGGGTGAGAGCTATCTGATTCTGAAAATCTCAGCTCAGTTTCAGGGGCCCCTGCTCAAGATGCCTGTTCTCTGTGGTTTGGACCTGCAGGTGTATAAAGCTGGTTCCTCTGTCTTTTAGAAAATAAGTGAAGTGTACCAAACTATTTAGCTCCTATCTGTTCTGTAATCCTTCCCTTGGCCTTGATTGCCCCAAAACATGCAGGCAGGCTCCTATTTCCTCTTTGATTCTAAATATGAATTGTGAAAAGGTCTAGGGTCCAGTGTCCTATTAGCTTCTACTAGAAAGCAGTTATAATTTGTATGAAAGAAATGAATCTTGCCATGCCACTGTACAGCTGTTGGGTTCTTCAGTTCCACCTTGATATCCACTGAGGGCAATCATATGATGTAACCTGTGCAGTGCCGCCTTCAAGAGCAATTTGGGTGGCTTTAGGCCATTGGTTTTTATGTTCAAGATGAAAGCCTATGGAGAAATGTAGGCTATTATTATGAATTTTATGCCAACAACTTCCTCTGGGCACCTAGAGGTTTATTGCTAGTTGGGGGATCAACTTTAAAGAGAGAGAAACTTTTGTTGGAAATAACCATGCCTTTTGTCTTTCTTTATTTCAGGAACAGGGGAAAATTGGAGTTGTATTCAATATTGGCACAGTTGACATCTCCATAAAAGAGGAGAGAACCCCTGTAAATGATGGCAAATACCACGTGGTGCGTTTCACCAGGAATGGCGGCAATGCCACACTTCAGGTGGACAACTGGCCAGTGAATGAGCATTATCCCACAGGTACATTTTATTCTCAGTGATCACACTTTCACTCTCCCATTCCCACTTCCAAATGGTGTTTTCTCATGACTGTCACCAAATCATGAGACACTAAATAGTAAGCACCCAAAAATGTTTTTCTTTTTGTAACAGAAGTAAGTTATTTCTTTAGAACCCGGTCCAGTATAGGGAACTTCTGGAGACTCACTGACTATGCACTTAACACTATTGTGAACCTGACTAATGCTGCCTGACTGGTTCATACCAAAGATTGTTGTTACAGGTCTTCCAGGACACTGAAAAAATGATGAGCAGTGGAGGGAATGGGCACCAAACCTGTCTTGAACTGTCATGAATAATCAATTGGAGATCTAGACCTTCTGGTGCCATTTTGTCAGGTCTGGTTAAAGACACAGATGGCTAGAGATGGCAGAGAGACTGTTCCCCTTTAATTGATGAACTTCAAGTCAAGGTAACATTGAGAGAAAAACTAAGGATGGAATTTCACTCATTTGGTTGATTTGGCCAATTTATTTCTCTCATGCTAAGCCTGCCTTGATGTTCAGAACTTAGTCCTAGCAGGCATTTTAGTAGCAAGTATGCTGGCATGGGAGTGAGAGGGGGTTAATCAGCTGTTTTGATTTTACAGTCAAGGAACATTCGCCAACAAACTCTCAAAGCCAGATGGTCGAATCAAGGGCAGTGGGAGGAAACGTTGCCTTATTCAAAAGTGACTATTCAAATTGTCCCTTAGCTTTCCTTCTCATCTCTTCTCCCAGGAAACGAGCCCTGAACCCTGATCATAAATGTACCAGGAATGGAAGGGGAAATATTTTACCAAAGGATTTGCAATTGTCACCAGATGGATGTTGGGGCATAGCACAGAAAATTGAACTTTTTCACTAATATGGACATGATGCTACATTTAACTACCTAGCCCCTGGACCCTAAACTCTCTACAGTTTTATTACCCTTTCCCTTGCCTTTCCTTTTACAGTGAGGAGGGCACAGTGAAGAGGAAGCCAGAAGCATATTTCCAGAAATTTAAGAACCATTTAGCGTACAATTATCACACTTGAGAGAAATGCGCCAAGTCAATTTACCTATTTGTGGTCCAAGAATCTTGAACGACTTGAAGGCTGTGATTGTGTTTTCATGCCTACTTCATCATTAACTTTCTTTAAAAGCCAATTAGGAAAATAAGCCAATTAGAAGTGCCTGTGCTGCTGAGTTTTTTTCCTAACAGCCAGAGTCTCCCTACCTCTGATTTAAGGACTGTGGGAGCATCTACAAACAGTATAGAAGGCCTCTAAACTACCGAAACAAAAGCCTCACATACCCACTCATCTACCACCTCAGTTTCCACACAACAGCCAGCTCAGCCATCGCTGGGCATCAACTCTTCTTAGATGAAGGCAGAAACAGTTACAAGGTTACCCTTGAGCCTTTGAAGGGAATCAAAGATGTTAGCAGCTACTATGAAATCATATCATCATCCAAATTCACTAGACTCTAATAGACCTGATTTTTAAATGCTTCTTGTTTAAACCCTGGAGTGGTGGTTGTGGTGGCGTTAAAGTAGCCTGAGATCTTAGAAGCTGTTCATTTGCTCATAGGAAAAATCAATCTCTCTCCATGCATATTATCATTGGCCCTGCTAGCACTGCTGTAGGGTTTGTTGTATTTCTATTGGGAATCCCAAAGCTTTCTAAATTGATGTTAACCACTGGCCCTGAGCCAATAGAGAATCTGTGAGTTTACTGCCAGCAACGAGGCAGCTCTGTACTGGCTATTTTAAAGCCACAGATATGTAAGAAATCCAGTGACCATTACTGTGTAGGTATCTCTATGTCTTTCATTCCAAATTATGGGTTCCTTCCTATGTGTTTTAAAACAGACTAAATCTTTCTTTAATACCATTGCTTCCCCTGAAAACTATTATTATTGGTAAGTGTTATTTAATAATAATATGTGTTATTATTACAGGTCATGGGACAGTAGAGCAGTTATAAGTATGGGCTTTGGCATCCTGATTCCATTAGCTGTGAGTCCAAGGCAGGCTAGATTAAGACTGTGAAATGCCCTAAGCACTGAAATATTTGGTGCCTCTTCCCACATATAATTCAAGACACAACAACACTAAACCATGAAATAAATGTAAGCATTTCTAAAAGTTCTGATTTTTCTGCTTTGATGACTACTTTAATGCTTTAAAAATATATCAGATTCTTTCTCTCCAAATTCTCATTTTTTACTCTCCCTGCTTTTCTGATGTTTTAAGTGCTTTTTCTTCCTATGGGGTGATCCATTTCCAAACCTCAGGCAAGTTACTTAATATCCCTGAATCTCTTTTTCCTGCTTTGTAAATTGGGTTTATGATAATACTTAGTTTACTGGATTGAGTTGACTGGATATAAAATACTCAGCAAAATGCTGGATTAATTGTGTCAATGCTCAATAAATGGTAGCTGTGACATAATCACTTTATTTTGACTGTGACATAATCACTTATATTAGATTACTTCATTTTGACTCCCAAATAGCCTGCAGATTGAGTATGGAAGATATTTTGCTCCTTTTCAAACTGAAGAAGAGACCCAGGGAGATGTCATCTTTCTCCTAAGGTTCACACAGTGAACCAGGGACAGAGTCAGGACCAGATGCTCCTGTTCCCACCTGGGCACATTTGCCATTATTCCTCCCCTAACAAATTGGCAGTGTTTTGAAAAAATGCATAGATAAATATAAATGTGCATCTTTCTTCTTGTGTCATCTTAGATTCATTCCTTTTTTTTTTAAAAAAAAGTATCATATTCCAACGTTGAGTTCCAATAACCCCTCAAAGGTGGTTATTGTGAGAAGGGGAGTCAGAAGTCCTCGTTTCAAAAAGACAAATATTATTTGTACAAATGAGTGCAAGCCATCTCCTTACATCAGTGGCAGCATGCTTACATTGGGCAATTGAAAGACTATTGAGTATTTAAAAGGGCCATCACCTTTCTTCATTGCCTAGATTGGAAAGTGGTGTGATAACTAGATCAAGTCCAACATTCAAATTTTTCATTCATTCTGCCAAGACTTCCCAGGAGTCAACATGGCTTACCTTTTAAGCCTCAAAGGACTTACCTTTTTCTTTCACCTGTTTCACTGTACTATTGAAAGGCTCTATATACTAAATTTAAAGAATCTTTAGAGCAATTTTGCAATGTTTAATTAATTTATTTTAAGCCATAATATCAAAATACTCCCTTTATCTGGACATCAAAGCACAAAGCAACCTGGCCAGACAATCTTGACATAGTTTCTGTAGGAACAGTGTAGCCTTCTTTTTCAAAGCCGTTCTGTTTTATTGAGAATGCTAAGTGTAAAAACCATCACAAAGATTTCACTAGGGTTGTCTATTGCCAGCATTTAAACAATAAAGAAATTTGATCAACTCTTGCAGAATAGTTACTTCAAGTTATCTCATTTCGAGGACATGCTTGTAGGGAATTCACCTTGCACGAGGATGAATGTCAACTCCAGAATCTTCTCATGGGCATTTATAGGATTTTACTGAAACATCCCATTGTGAAAATATTTAGAAGCCAGCTGGGCACAGGGCATGTGGCATTGGCTCTTTGTGAATCAAGAAGGATCCAAAGTGAAAATAGTTCTATAGCATTCGGAATCTTATATCACTTAATTTTGGGAGATAGAACTCAAAAGCAACTTCTTTCTTTGAACCTTAAAATAGAAAGGCTAAGGAAACGGAGAGGGAAATAAAAGAAGAATCAGCCCAGAGCTATTACCAGGCAATGACAAATGTTCCTTATAAAGCCTCTGATTGCTGTCTCCACACAATGCAGTGGTGGGGACAAGAGAGGGGAGGTGAAAGGTGAGTTGAACACAAGAAATTAATTTTAGCTTGCAGCTCTCGGCCCCCTGGGTGGCCGAGTTGACTGGGATTGTTAGTGATCTGCTCTCTGTTGCGAGCGGGTGGCTGGTGTGTCATCAGGGCTTTTAGGACCCTGAACGTGGCACAGTAAGGGGTTTTTCAGGTCAGAGCTAGGCTTCCTGGGAAATGAAGACAGATAAGCAGCTCCTGTGTGAGAAGAGAGTCTCAGTTTTATTTTGTCTCTTGATATTGCATACCAACTCAGTCTAAGTGCTCCTGATTGGCTCCTCTTCCTCACTGTCAATAAAAAGTCCATTAATCACCCATGTTCTGTTTGACCACCCAACTCAGATCATGAGGAGGACGTAGTAGTGGCTAGCCTTCAAGTACACTGAGTTCATATCTCAGTGTGTCAAATTCCACAGAACCTTGTCTTTATAAAGGTGGGAAGTAAAAGCACGGCGATAGTGCTTGTTGATATTTGAAGCAACCTCATATACACGATCACATTTGAGCCTCACACCACACTGCAAGGGAACTAGGTGGGCTATTATTATTGCCACTGTTCTCATCTTAGAGTTACTTCATGGAGGCTCTGAGAGGCGTTAGCCAGTGTCACACAGCTGAAGCAGCAGGGCCAAGATTTTTGTCCTGATCCTCACATTGCACTACCTCAAACTCCCTGACCATTTTCCTGTTTCCCAGAGTTGTGATTTTATTGAAACCTTGTTAATTTTTTTCTGTAAAAAGTAGTCTCAAATAGAAGTCCCTGCCGGGATGGGTTGGAAAAGTTCAGGTAGTTTTTCAACCTTGGCACTATTGGCATTTTGGGCTGGATAATTCTTAGTTGTAGAGCCTGTCCTGGGCACTGAAGGCTGTTTAGCAGCATCCTGGCCTCTATCCGCCAGATGCCAGGAGCACTCCCTGCTTGAGACAATCAGAACTGCTTCCACACATTGCCAAATGTCCCCTGGAGAGCAAAATTGCCCCTGATTGGGAACCACGTAGTCTTCAACATATTTTATTTCAAATTTCAAATTCTTACAGCCTTTTATAGTTTAGACCAGCAGTTCTTAACAAAGGGTCTATGAGCTTGAATTCAAATGAAAAAAAATATAATTCTTGTGGGGCCGTGTTGGTGCAGGTGTGATATATTTATTAAATAATACACAGTAGAGTGTGGACTTAGTAAGGGTCTGTGGTTTTCACCTGACTGGCAAAGGGGTCCGTGGAACAAAAAAGGTTAAGAACCCCTGCTTTAGACTGCATACATGGAGATAAGAGACATTTTTTGGCCACTGTTCAGCCTAGATTATTGAGATTAAGGGTTAAAAATAAAAATTTCTCCAACCTTGGGTTTTCATTCCTAGCCAGGAGTTTTTCTTTTCTTTTCTTTCCATCGTTGCCTGCAAATATTTGAGGCCTTGCCAGATTTGAAGCACACATTAAAGCAAGACCCATCTACTTGCTCATTCATCCATTCAGGAATAGTGTTGCTTTCAGTTCAATGGGGAGAAAAACATAGATTGCTAAATCCTGCAAAGGAATAAGAAGTATAAATATAATCAAGAGGGAAAGCAATATTTAAACATGGTTTTCAAGACTGCAGAGATGTAATGGTAAATAGAGAGAGGCTCACTTAATGAATGTGTTTGAACATTTCTATATACATTTTACAACTATCTCATAGATAAATTCTTCCAATATCCAAGTCACAAAATGTATCAGTTAATCAGTCCAAACAATTGCATCCTGAATGCTTGCATTTCTAAATAATCATTCTTCCCAATTTGTCGGGAATGAATTGGGATTCACAAGTAAGTGAATTACTATTTCCAAGGGACTTCCAACTTGCTGGGGTTGGTCTTCGGTGAAAACGTGTTTTAAAAATCTGTTTTCAATAGGCATCTTTATGTAAAGTAGTACTCTTCAACTTGGCTGCAAATGAGAGCCCCACGGGAACTTTTAATACACTACAGAGTGCTCAGAGCCTTTCCCTGAGATAGTCTAATTTAATTGGTCTGGGGTGTGGTCCAAATATCAGCATCAGCATCGCCTGGGAGCTTGTTAAAAATGCAGAATCTCAGGCACCACCCCAGACCTACTGAATCAGAACCTGCATTTTAACAAGATCCCCAGGTGATTCATGTGCACATGAAAGTGTGAGAAGCACTGGTTCAGGCATCAGTATTTTTAAAAAGCTCTATGCAGCTGTTTGAGAATCATTGATATCTCAGTCTTTCAGTCTTCTTTCAGTCAGTGTGGGTCAGTGAGGCAGCCATTAGCCACATGTGGTTACTGAGTACTTGAAATGTGGCTGATGCAACTGATGCCCTAAACTTATAGTTTTACTGTCCAATTATTATGTCCTAGGCACTGAAAGCTTTAAATATACTTTCTCATTCAATCGCCATGTCAACACTAAGGGCTGTAGATTGGTAATTAGTATTGTACAGCCCAGAACTATAGTGTCACTTGCTTCTTTTTACATGTTTTCTGTAATGTAAATCTTAATTTACATAATTAATGAAATAATGGCATTTGCCTTTATATACCTCTGGGCGCATCTAATGATTTTTGTCATTAGACAAACATGGGAATGACAACTCTGATTCATAGGGTTGTTGAAGAGGCAGTAGAGAGTGATGATTAAGTGTATGGGTTCTGGAGTGAGACTGTATCTGTGGGGCAAAGGACCTTGGCCCTACCACTTGCCAACTTACTATGGACAATTTCCTGTTTTCTAGTTGTCTGGATCTTTCTCTGCACCTTGATGTTCACATCTGTAAAATCAGGGTGGCACTAGCCCAGTGATAGCATGAGAGTTAAATGAGAAAATATATTAAAAGGCATTTTTGCCTAGACATATTAATTATGCAAATAAGTGAATAGAGGCACAACCTTATTACTAGGGAACTAAATAAAATAATCTTTATAAAGCACTTAGCTCAGTGCTTGGGATATAAAGAATCATGGTTGTATTTTTATTAGATTCATTGGCCACCAAACTATTACCTCAGATTTTTTGTTGTTGTTGTTGAGACTTATCAGGAACACCTGAGAAATCTTTTGTAACACAGCCAAATATGACGTTAGATGTCAGGACTTTGGGATTATTCATTCCAGCTCTGTTAACTACTTGTGTGACCTAGAGTATGAGAGAAGAGATCTCTATTTCTTCATCTTTAAATGAGGTTAAGGATGGTAGAACAAGCATAAATTGAGCAATCTGGACATGATTTGATATCTCAGCTCTGCCACTGTCTACTAAAGTGACCTTGAATGAATCACTTGGATGTCTTTTAAATCAGGGGTTGGAAAACCCTTTCTTAAAAGGCCAAATAGTAAATATTTGAGGCTTCGCATGCCTTATGGTCCTTGTTGCAACTACTCAGCTCTGCTGTTGTAGCAAAAAAGCAGCCATAGACGATGTGTAAACAAATGAACATGACTGTGCCCAATAAAACTTTATTTGCAGAAACAGGCTGCCTGCCATATTTGGCTCATGGACCACAGTTCGCCTATCCCTACTTTAAATAATTTCACTGCCAGGGTACCAGTCCAGACAAATCAGAATCTCTGGGTGAGGGGTATAAGGATAATTCTTTAAGGGATTTTAAATGTGCAATCAGGTTTGAGGAGCATTGGATTAGATTCTCTCTAAGATCCCTTCTAGCCACAAAGTACTATGATTCTAAATTACAGCCTTTTCGTAGGCTCTGGGTTTCTTAAAAGAATATGAATTTTAGGAGTGCTAATTAATTTTATTTGTGTACAATTCTCTGAATGAGAGAGAAATGGGATAGTTATTTGTTCATACTCATATTTGTGCATTTTATCCCATTAAAAACAAATGAATGCCCAGATCGATGTTTAATATAGGACACTTCAAAAAATCCTGGTTAGGGATATATTTCCTAAATAGAAGTGACAGTCTACTTTTTCTTAAGCTATATTTGTGTGCTCTGCTCATATGGCTGTGGTGCAAATCCATCAACAAGTCTGAGCCTAATAAACCAGTTGCCTCATATGTAAAATGGAGCTTGTGATCTCTGTTCTACCTCACAAAATGGAATGTCTTTTGTGGTAAAGCATATGGAAAACCAGTACATCAATGTTAATTGCAACTGTATCATTTTATCAGTATTATCTGCCACATGGATACATTTTGGGCTGTCCTTTCTCTAAAGGAAGCTTTCTGCCTGAGGTTTGCTCAGCAAAGGAAAGAATGGGGAACAAACAAGAGATCTTCCATCTTCCTTCATGCAGCATTCCAGAACAGTAGAAATGGTTCCAAAATGAGGACAGTGTGCCTTGAATGAACAATTTTGTCCCAGAGGTGTACAAAATGGCAGGTGTTGCCATTCACCATCTCTCAACCAAACTTATCCAGATGGTGATGGCTGCCATTTGTGATCATTTACAAAATACGCCCTGTCTCAAGTGCAGTATCACACTTAGTCTTGCAGCAGCCCTGTAAAGTCAGTGTTAGTCTCATTCCCATTTTACAGAGAGCTTGGATATCTACCTGGGCTACATGTCAGTGCCAGAGCTGGTATTATAACCTAGAGACACCTGACTTGAGAGACAGATTTTAATGGTACCCTATTGCTTCTTTAGATTCTGTTTGATACCCTGGAACACTTGCATGCCCCAGAAATTCTGGCCCTTCCTCAAATCTTGACAAGTTAGCATTTCTCTCTCAAGTTAAATCCCCAATTTCTGTTATGTCTAGACATCGGCAAATCCCTGGTCACCTATGACCTTTCTCCACATCATCATTTAGATAATTTGGGGCTTTATTAGTCTCTTTCTTTCATGATCCCATTTTACCTTCTAGCTTTTTATCTAAGCAAAGTGGAAGAGCGTTATTAAATGAACGTCTGTTTTACTGTTTGATGATCTTGCTTGGGGGACTGGAGAGTGGTGAGGAGGTGCTTAGCTTTTTTTTTTTTTTTCTCTTTAATTTTTGTTTTATCAGGCAAACCTTCTTTCTCCTCTGTGAATTCTCAGCCACAAGATAAATAGCCTTGTCTCTTACAAGTTAAATACAATTACTGCTATCAAACCTAGTGTCTTTTTCTCCCTATAAATGTCTCTTGGAAGCTGATAAGCGTTCCAAGGCAAACTGTGGGCTTTTGGCTAATCCTAAATTTAAATATGACCACCCAGATGACAAAAAGACTATATACATAGATATAATATTGGGGATAGGTGGACAAAGGCACATGGAAACATTGATACTCATCCCTAAGGCATTATGCTAACACATGACACAAGATTATTTGTAAAGGAATCAAATAACACAAATGGAGTGTGTTATAATGATGAAGATTTACATTAGATAATACAGTAGAAATTTTAGTATCTAAAGATATTGTTTAGCCCAAATTCATTTGTGAACCGGACAGTGCTCTTCATTTAGGGGAGTATGAGGAAAATAATAGTTTTGCTGGAAGCTTTGTAGGACTTTGTAAGATGTACATCCTAATCTTGGGTCCTGGTTTATGTTTTCAACTTTGGTAGACTAACTTGGGATCTAAAGGGGAAGGTGGACTTTTTACAAATTAAAAGGAATGATAACTAATTACTTAGCTTTAAGTTAAATATTATAAATATTATAGTCTAGGGGTGTGATGAAATGAGTAATCTGAATTTACAGGTCACTTTTAGATACTTTTTAACTAAGAATGTAATGAAAATGATTTCTTAATTTCCATGAATAATGGGTATTTTTATATTAAACTAAATCCTTGGTTGAATAATATTTTCAAGATTAGAAATACAGTATAGTGACATTTGATATAAATTTTAAATTATATTCATCTGTAATTGTGTAATATAAAAATATTAATAACATCTCATTCTCTGTAAGGCAATTGAAATAACACAAATTCTTCCAAATCGAAAAAAAAATCAAATACTGCATATTTTCAAAGCCAGTGGTTAAGTGAATTATAAATTTTGTTTGCCCTATTGCCACAGAGAAGCTCCAGTTTAGGTTGTCAATAAAAATCCTGGCATGCAGAATTTGTTGTTGATTATGAAATATCTAGAATTATTACCCAAACCTTAAAATGCAGTTACTCTGTACTGTTGTCCCTTTGCCCCAGGGTTGGATGAACATCAAATGTCCTTGCACCCACACCAAGAGCATTGCTTTATTTAAATGAAAACTTTCCAAGTTTCAATCTCCTCAATTTAAGTTTTGCACAAATTTGCAGAATCCCTCTAGTTATTTAAAGTCTAAAAGGAAGATTGAGCTTCTTGGAGAAAGGTGGTACATAAATATCCAATAATAATAATATATATTCACATACAGTATGTCATTTATAATTCTATAAAGCACAGAAAGTAATGAAAGGCACACTATACTGTAAATCACTCAATCGATTGTAATCATATTGCAGTTAATCTCAAAGAGATAAAGACCTTCCAGTCCTCTAAAATCCCTGTCAATACCCCAGCAGGCTGAAGAGGAGAGTAAGGGGGAGTCAGAGGAGGAAGGAGAGAGTCAAGGACAAAGAGACGCTCTTAAACTTCAGTTCAGGGAGTTAACATCGATTGGATTAGATTCCCGGTGGTATTTACAGTTTGCTCCACGAGATGCATTTCTTTTTCACCCAGTACTTTTACAGCCCCTCGGTGAGTCCCAGATGCTCTCTGTTGACCTGGAGGGAGTGGTTTGCCAAATTCCGATGACAGATAGGCAGTGCTGCCTAATAACAGGTTGGGACTAGATGCATAGGTAGAAAATGACAATTCGACAGGGATCAAATGCTGAAGGATCTCTCAAGACAAATGATGGAAATTAACTGATGATAGGTCAGAAAAGAATCTATATTGCACTTTCTAACAGTAGAAACCCTACGAAAGTCTATTTAATAACTGCTGTTTCTTTTTATATAACAAAAGATTGCTCCCCTCCCCCATCCTCATCAGTGGAGTGGTTTTGAGTGGAACCATCTCTTCATTCATTCTTTCTCCTTTTAGCAAATATTTATTCAACATTTATTTTACCTGTATATTTACGCTAGGTGATGGGTATACAGTGGAAAATAAATACAGCTCTGTCCTCCCAGGATCTTACAGTCTAAAGGAGGAAAACTGCAAGTACACAGCAAGACAATTGTAGTAACTAACTTTTATTGATCAATTATTAGGTGTCAGGAACTGCACTGCGTTCTTGACACACATTATCTTATTAAATCTTCACAATTGCTCTTAAGAAGTAGATACTATTTTCATCATCACTTAACAAATGAAAATATCGAGGTTCGTAAGATTAACTAGCCCAGCATCAAAACTTGTCCATGAAGACCTGGAATTCAAGCCTGTATCTCTTGGAAGACCAACCCAATGCTCCCACGCACTACACTGTAGTGTGTTTGTAATTCCACAGTGAGAGAACGTGCTATCATTGGCATGAGACTTGGGTGCCGTGGTGCACATAAGTACCTGATAGAGTATGAAAGTACCTGAGAGTCTGGGGACCAGACAGGAGTGAGCATGGGCTGGAATTTGGGCTTTGGCCTTGGAATCGCTAGAATAATACTAGCAAACCTTCCTGCCCAGACATACACCAACACAAACTGACCTGACAACCTACAGGGAACTAAGGGGCAGGCATTGTTCATACATTTTTTTAACTTATTGTAATCTTCCCAATGGTTCCAGGAGAGAAATCTCAATCTACCTCTTTTACAGGTGAATAAACCAAAGCCAGTGGGGGTTAAGCAAATTTGCTGAAGTCGCAGGGCCAGCAAATGCCAACACTGGGAGTCCACACAGATTCGTTTAGTCCCGCATAGCATACCTTCTCTGCTACCCCACTTTTCCAGCTGTCTCCCAGGAGCACTACAGTTTGTGTTGCATAGGCAGCTCAGATTCTTTTGGTTGACAGATGTAAATTCACATGCAAATTTACTATTGTTTCCTACACCCTCGTGCAGGCAGAATACTTTGTAATCGCATTATTAAACATTTACTGGAAATGTGCTTCTGCCCGATGCACAATTGCCAGTCTCAATGTTTAATTAAACTAGATTTGTTCTCATTTTAATCACATTATAGAAATGTGGTTTTCCCAGTGTTCAGTGGTGAGGTCTTCATTCCAAATGCCTGCAAGATTCTGGGAGCTGTATATCCCAGAGAAAGAGAGGAGGACCTTTCAACCTATCCTCACATAAAGGATTTTAGGAAGATAATAATAATTAATAATAGTTAACACTGATACAGTATTTGTTCTATGCCAAGCTCATGGATTATTACATTTAAGCCTCTTCACAGAATCCTGGGAAGTGATCCTATTATTCCCATTTTAGAGATGACGAATCTGAGCATGAGAGAGGTTAGCATGCTCTCCAATGTCCACTAATCGGTGGCAGGGCTAATCTGGATTTGAATCTAGGCAGGGAGTGATGATACCTTCTTTTAGATTAGGGATCAGTCGACAAACTTGTTCTGTAAAAGGCCAGATAGCAAATATTTTAGACTTTGTGGGCCAGAAAGTCTCTGTTCCAGTTCTTTAACTCTGCTGCTGTAATGCGGAAACAGCCATAAACAATACATAGATGGATGGGGTGGCTATGTTCCAATAAAACTTGAATTACAGAAGCAGGCAGTGAGCCAGATTTGCCCCTTGGCCAGAGCTGGGGGACCCCTGATTTAGATCATGCATATTTTGAAACTTACAGCTCTGTTTTTACTGATTCATCAGCTTTATTTTGTGAATTGTCTCATCTCTGTTTTGAATAATGGGAGCAAGATAATCTCTAAGAGGATGAATTACATCCCCAGAGACACTGAACAGTATAGCTACACAGAGTAGTGCAGACCCACTGGGAAGGTTAATTCAGGATGAAGAAATGGAGGAACTAATATGTGGGACAGAAAATCCATTTACCTGCACTTAAAACAAATAAAGGACAAACAAAATGACCACATAGTGCTTTCCTAATTCAACACCAATGGCATGGATTCAGTTCTATCTCTATTTATATTATGCCACTCCTTGCTTAAAACAAGACTTGAAGAAGACAAACAGAAAGCATCCAAAATCAAATTGTTCACCCCAGAACAGAAAATATATATCAGCAAATTTGCTCCCTATAGCTCAAGCAAAGTAGTTACAGTTTTGTTAATCCATTTTTTTTTTCTTTTAAGGAGTCTAAGTGGCCAGAGAGTAGGTGCTCAATAAATGCTAACTTGAACAATTCTACTGAGATTATTGATAGACCTTTGACTTCATTTTTTGCACATGCACAGCAATAATATACACCAAAGAGCATCCTTTGGAAGCACTGAATTTAAGTTCATTTTAAAAGCAATGGGAAAACATCATATGTTTTATTATAAATAAATTTAAGATTCTACAGGGAATTTTTTCTTTATTGAAACAATTAGATAAAAATTATTTTATTAAAACATTTTTGTAATGATGCGATGATTCTCTGTAGGTCTTAAAGTGTGGATTTCCCAAAATAATTAGACAAAATGAAAAAAGAGAGGCAGAAGAGTATTTAGACGTCCCTGAGAGTTAAAAATAAATATGTCTAACATAAATATAGATGTAAAATAAAAGTAAATTTATAATTTTCTCAGATAGCTAATGCTAGGAATATTGATTACTTCATTTTTAAACCTATGTAAAACTGTTGTGAGGTGCTGCTTCAAAACAGAAATTTATATAAGTGAAATATAAACTGAAATAGAACCATAATGCTTTTAGACTTTCAAAATGAATAACTGGATTTTTTTTTTTTACTGGATTTTCCATGTATAAGAGCTGGACCTACAGGACAGGTGAAAATGAAGGCAATATAAGGAAAATAATATATTGCTCTCAGAGAAATTGAGCCCTCCTAGAGGAGGCAAACCAAGTGAAATCTAATAGTCTTGCTTTATTTTTTTTTTTACTTTCTCCCACTATGACCTTGGAGAATTTTAAGCTCCAAGTAGGTTCATGAAGGGAATTTTGAAATCCCTTAATAGATCTGTTCTTGAAAAAGTCAACTGAGCTGAGAGAGGTGCTATACTAACAAGTTAACTCAAAGCTTGATCAGTCCCACTCCCAGTCCTGTAGGGACAATTCTCTAGTCTTATTTTCATTCTTAGTAGTTGAATGTAATTGATCCACAATACGTGTTCCAGCGCCACCTTCGTAATGGTCTGGTTTAAATGGAGCAGTGGTTGTAGATATCTCTGATGAACATACAGGACAAAGCATTACTGAACGTTTCAGCCACTAAACCTAACTCAATCAGCTCAATCTGTGCCTGGATAATTAGGTAGCTGTATTTTTCTGTCAGATTACCTTTGCTTTAACTTTTTAGTCAAACAGAACAATGTTGAAGTATATTTGTTCCTCTCTCTTTCCCTCCTTTATTCCTACCCTCCCTGTCCCCACCCACTGCTACTTAGAACAGGCAGACTGTTGACCAGAGGGACCAAGAGTTTCATTAATTACGGTGCACCTTCAAACCTCAATGCCTTTTGGAAGTACCAGCTGAAATGTCATTTAACATCGCAAATCTCTAGGGACTGAAGCCACCCTGATATCTGCATTCATTAGAAACAGAAACCACCTGAATGCTTCTCTAAAAGTAGTTAGTAAACATCTGTTATGGATTTGCATTGTATCTCCCAAAATGATATGTTAAGGTCCTAATCCTTGGTACCTGTGAATGTGAACTTATTTGGAAAAAGGTCTTTATAGATGCAATCAATTTAAGATGAGGTCATAATAATTTGAATTTGGGTGGACCCTATTCCTATATGGCTGGTGACATTATCAGAAGAGAAGAAGAGAACAGACACAGAGGCACAGAGAGGAGACCACCATGTTAGATGGAGGCATAGAGGGAGAAGATGGTCATGCAAAGATAGCGGCAGAGTTTGGAGTGAAGCCTCGATAAGCCAAAGAATGTCAAGTATTGTCGGGAACCACCAGAAGCTGGAAAAGGCAAGAAAAGTTTCTTCCTTGAGATCTGTAGAGAGAGCATGTCCCTGCCAACACCTTGATTTCAGACTTCTAGCCTCCAAAACTGCAAGAGAATAAATTTCTGTTTGAAGCCACCCAGTTTTGGGTATTGTCTTACGGAAGCTAGCCTTAGGAAACTAAAGCAGCATCCATCTCTATAAATCCCTGTGCTAGGAATTGGATAATAGAAATTGAACCATTATTCAATCGGACCATGTTTAAATCCAGCAAGATAAGTGAGGAGGAAATCTAATATTTCTTCACACCGGCCACTCTGTCTTTCTGAGTCAAACTCAAAAGTAAATCTTTTCACGGAGAGGGTGTAGCTCAGTGGTTGAGCTCCTGCTTTGCATGTATGAGGTCCCATGTTCAATAATCCCCAGCACCTCCTAAAAGGAAAAAGTAAATATTTGCACAGCATCCTTGAGTTTTTGGTTAAATGGGAAATATCAATTCCCCATTCAGAAGTCAAAGCACTTGTGAGGACGCCGATGTGATTTAAGTAAGACACCTTCCTTGATAATCAGAAATAAAACCATAAAACCAAAAAAACTGCATGCTCTCCTCTCACCTGCTTCATCTCTTGTTCTAATTATACCTTATACTTGCTAATGTTCTAAGTGCTTTTTGACAAGGCAGCAAGGGTACATCAATAGATGCTGCATGAACTTGAGTACCAAATCAAGTCACTCAAAGGCCTCCTTTTAATCTCTTGGATCATTATTGCAAAGATAAAAGCAGGTTTCTGAAAGAGTAAAATTCAAAGGAACCTAGCAATTAGAATGGTGAAAATACTATGTCATCTGGTACATTTCCATAGCTGGTTCAGAAATTTCTACACAGTTTGGACTAATATAATTTGACTAGTATAATTTGAAATGTTACAGATGATAGAGTTTGCCTTTCTTCCACTAAGAGAGTAGATGTGTCTGATTTCTCCTCCTCAGCTTTTAAAAAAAATTTATTCAACTCCATTATTATTAGGAATGTCAATTGAAATTATCCTGAATAATTTCTTTAACTCCTGGATATTTATTTCATACACATAACTAGGAGTTGTTTCTTGTTGCAAGTTCCAAGGTTTTGTGGAGAATATACGAAAGTATTATTTCCCTTGAGATATCTATAAAATTGCCTTTATTTATACACATAAACTAATAAATTATTAAAACATTGCATTTACCCTAGCACATAGTAAGTGTTCTATAAATATCTTTTAACTTTAATGTAGCCTATGCATCTTTAGTTATATTCTTCAGATAGCCAAGATTTAAAACCATATATTTAATGGCTAAAAAAAGGAAGACGCATTAGTATTGTATTTATATGTCTCAAATTTGTAGATTTTTCAGAGGTTATACAAACCTTAGAGATTATCTAAACCTTCAAAGCTACTGATTTAGTAATTTGTTGGATCCAAGACCCCTGCCTCTGTTTAAAATGGTAACATTCATCAACTTCATGAATATTCTTTAGCATTTAAGATGTATCAGTGTTTGGTGCCATTGTGCATTGGGGGAAGGGGATTATGGAGGTAGGGTGGTGTAAAAAAGATAAATAGCCCCCAAGTCTAAGGAGATTATAATTTCATGTGTAAAAGAAAACATGTCCATGAGATCTGATATTCAATGCTGGATGGAAGAGTCTGGGTGCCTGGTAAATAGTTAAAATGTGTGGATAATTCTATATAATTGTTGGTCATTTTCTCAATTGTAACTGACATGCAAGAAATTATAAGTGTAAATGGAATCTTAATTTTAAAAAAATTTTCTCTTCTGGTCAATGTATTTACCACACAAACTACTATTTGAGTCATGACCTAAACCATGACATAATTCCAGTTATTGGCAAGTATGTGCTACATGAATTGTCAAGCAAAACATTTACCAATGTTGGTTGTCTTAATTCTTTAACTCCTTATTCCCTAGATCTTGATCATTTTTTTATGCTTTTCTTTAGGGTCCAACTGCCATTCACATACTAACATAATATCATCCTGAATCAGCAGTTCAGTCCTAAACAAACAACTTAATAAGAGGCCACTTTTTGTTATGCCATAAGCTTTAAACAGGTTTGAAGAGGCTTACCTGCTTTTTAAAACCCAGTGTTTTCTTGGCTGGTTTTGGTCTTAATTTTGTTTTTGCTTTGTTTTTATTACTCTGCTTAAGTATGATGTGTGATGGGAAATATCTTTCTATTTTTTGCACAAGTAAGGCTAGGCAGGCCCTGCAAAAACATAAATCATTTTGTTTTGTTTCACGTTTTGAGAATGGGGTAGGGATGGGAAGTGACAACAATGTTTGCTCAGAAAAAGAAAAGGCAATCCTCCTAGGTTCGTCATGGAGTCATTTAAAGAGTGAAAAATGCATTGGTGGATAGTGGTCACCATGCCAGAAAGTCTCACCACTGATTTCATCCTGTTATTCTTACCTGCCTTCTCACCATCCTTCATTTGAATAGTGATGCAAAGAGGTCACACAGGTAGCTCCTAGGCCCCTTATAAACTCTATTCCTTGTTATCTATACATCCATTCCCACCATTCCCCATCCCCTTCTTCCAGTCTTAATCTAGAAATGGGATCAGAGAAATACCAACCCTCCAATTTTCCTGTCTCATCCCAACTCCCTCAGGCTTGGCCTTTTCCCTCTTCTCTCTGGAGCTGCATTGTTTCATCTCTTCCTTTGGATTTGGGAGTTCCCTCCTAGAGTGAGCTTCAAAGATAGATAGCAGGGCCCAAGTCTACAGGTCTCCATCCCAGGACCTCTAAGGAACTTATCAGATAAGTTCCTTCAAATCCACATATAGCTGCTGAGCTGCTCCCCCCTTCTTCCTGTTGAAACTTTATGGAAACCCTCAAATGAGAAAGCGGAGAGCACTATGTTTACCCACTCTCATGTTCCCTGTCCTTTCTGGATTTCCCAACATCCTGGCTGTATCACTTAGTGTTTGCTATATAACAAACCCCTGGAAAACAGAATTATTTAATGGCTTATACTTCCATGGGTCATGTCGGTGGTTTCCTTTTTGGGATTGGCTTGGCTGGAACTGGATGATCTAGGATGGCCTCACTCATAATGCCTGGGTCAGCTGAGATGACCAAGTGGTGTGAGTAAGATTGGGAGGCTGAGGTTTCACTTCACATGGTCTCTCATCCTCCATGATGAGTCTGGCCTTCTTCAGTGCAATCTCAGGCTTTCTCCTTTTCAACCCTAATTTCTGGCCTCAAACTGAGACTAAGAACTAGTGACCTTCACTGAAGAATCATTCCATTTCTTCTTTAGGACATGACATTTTGGAATTATTCTTGGCTCTTCCTGCCATCTCATACTACCTTCTTTTTTCTTTGCCAGTATGTTTGACCATTTTCCTTAAATTGGTATAATTCTCTTTTTTTTTTTCAAAATTAAACATCCATTTTTGAATTTTTGTCTTTGTTTATATTCCTTCTGGATGTTTTCAGATAATTTCTCCACCTCTGTTTTTAGCATTTGTGATATATCACATATCAGTGCTATTTATAAAACATGTTATATTTTTAAAGGCTATGCTTTCTCTTTCCTTTTTTTCCTTTCCTCCTTTTTTATTTTTTAACAAAGACAGTTATGTTAAAACATGCTGATCCATACTGTTCTTTAGACATTTTCTCTGAGCTCAATATATTGTTATTTGTCATTATCTTTTGTTTGTAGCCAGATTTGAGGCCATGCTGCAGTTCTCACAAACAAATCAATTTGAATTAATTTGCCAAGTAGAGTTAATGAGGCATTGTATGAATTCAAGATATATGCAACTTACTGCATTCCCTGGGGTTAGTTCTTCACTGAGAAAATTTTGATTCTTGTACCATATTTTGGTAGTGTATACCTGATCTGACCTTAGACTCTTCCATTAAATGATACGTGGCTGCCAACTGGTTCAATTTATGAAAAGTCTTGGAAATGCCACAACATAATACCAACAGGAGTGTAGACAGTTCTTAAATTAATACCTTTTCGGGTGGAGGATGGTTTTCAGGATCAACACTCTGTTTGATGTCTGCCTGCACTCTGTGTCCTATTTTCAGTGATGCTTTAAGAGGAAGTTTAAGAAACATTAAAATGTGGAAAAATATTTTTAGACAATCTTCGAGTTCTCATCAACCTTAAAATTGGGGACCATTTCTCTCATATTAGCAAACTCTGGTCCCGGAAACTACGTTTTGCTTAATTACCAAAAAAGAAGGACCTCAGGGGTTATCTGGACTCCCCACCCTCCCACCCAACACACACTCATACATCTTCATCCATCTCTTTGTCATCCAGTAAGGAAAATTTTCTACAATCTGTAAAGGCTAGTACAAACAAAATAAATAAGAAAATTTAGTGTCCCAAAAAGGTAAGGAATGGTAACAGAGTTCTTCAAAGAAGCTTAAATAATGTTGCACTTATCACTTCTACCATATTTTATTTGTTAGATAGATGACATCTCAGGATGTTTAAGGAACTTGAACTCTAAGTCCCTGTTAATGTCCACTCAGAAATAATGATAGGAGTCAAAATAAAGAAGTAGATGGGAAAAGTGTCCTAAACTTCACATTGTGAAAAAAAAAAGGATGAATCTCTAAAACTTGGGGCTGACATAAAAATTCTCAAATATTTCATTTGACAGGTAAGTTGGTATGCATTTAGGCATGTATAACAAAGAATCTCATGCTAAGGGCTGACACAGTCTCACAAAAACAAGTCTTACCAAACTAGTCTAAATTCCCTTTGCATAGCATGAGTAAATTGGCAGATGAAGAGACTTATAACGTATCTTCATTTCCTGAACCTGTATGATATAAGAAGAAGGTTATGGTGCCACTCATGGGGAGATATACCTCTGGTTGAACAGAAACATTCAGATCAAACTCCCTGATTACTCTGTACCTACTGGTACAGAGTAATTTGGGTAACAAAGTACACCAGATTTAGTGGTTGAAAACAGCAAACATTTTCCACAGTTTTTGTTGGTCAAGATTTGGTAACAGCTTAGTTGAATGGTTCTGGCTCAAGATCTCTCATGAGTTCTCAGTCAAGATATCAATCAGCTTCAACTATAGTCATCTTGAGGCTGGAGGATCTGCTTTCAAGATGAACCACTCACATGGTTGTTGACAGGAAGCCTCAGTTCCTCTCTGGCTTATGGAGGGAGGCCTCAGTTCCTTGCCAAGATCTCTTCATAGGACATAAGTGTCTTCATGACATGACACTGACTTCCCCAGACTGAATGACTGGTGAGAGAGAGAAAGAGAGAGAGAGAGGAAGAAGTCAGTGTCTCTTAAGTCCTAATCTCTAAAGTTGCACTTATCACTTCTACCATATTTTATTTGTTAGAAGTGAGTTACTAAGTTCAGCTCACACTCAAATTTGGAGACTCAACCTTGCTTATAGAAAGGAATATCAAAGAATTTGTAGATATTTTAAAACCACCCCCTACTCTCTCTAAATAGGTACTGTTTCTCCAGGACTACAATGAATGCACAAAAGATATGCTTATTGAATTTGCAGATGACAGAGTTAAGAGAAGTAACTCCTATCAGAAACAAAAGAACTAGAGCTACATATGCTATTATCAGGTTGGAATGATGTTATGAAACAAAAAGGAATAAATTGAAAGGGTTATAATTAAAGCCATGCTTTGAAATTCCAAAGGTCTATTTTATGAATGTAAGATGGCCAAAACCTATTGGAAAAGAATTCATTTAGAACCTATCTTGGATTTCAGTCAGAAGCAAACATAATATGTGATAGTGCTGTGATAGTGCTATTGCACACCAGTATATTGCTCAGGCCAAAGGTGGGTGGTACATGGTATATTGATTGCTATTTTTAGGGCCCTTGGGAACATTATTTTCATTTTTACGCACTAGGTTCAAGGTTGGCCTAGAAGACATATACTTCGCAAGGACCAGAAATTCCATAAGCTCTAAACAGATGGATTATTATGGCATAAGTTTATTACTCTCATGGCATCAAGAATGTTAATATTGATGTGACTTTGCTGTTCATGAGGTGGGCATATTCCTATTTATTGCTCGTCAAAATTGTCTTCCCAAGGCTCTTGCCTGTCCTCTGACGTGGGGACACCACACATGCATTTTGAGTGAAAAGAATTTTTTGCCTAATATTATAGCATTTTGACTTACAACAGGTTGAGTTTGAAGTCCTCTGCTTAGAAATGAAAGCCAAGCATGAGAAGAATGAAAGGAGATGGGGGTGGGGTGCAGGGTGGGTAGAGGGAGAGAAATGAAAGAAACCAACAGGACCAAAGAGAAACAGGGAGATCACACAGAGGGTGCACACGCAGGAATGCATGGATCACAGGAAGACTGAGTCCCCAAAATAACTGTGGCTTTTGCAACAAGGAGGAAAAAGTGAAAAGAGGAGAGATGCCTGGGGGCAATTTTGAAGAGATCATATGTCAAATGGCTGAAGACTGAACATTAAGGCTTTATGTTGAAAGGAAATTTGAAAAGATTTGATACCAACAATTTTGTAGTGAAAGAATTCTTGAGTTTGCCTCCTTTATAGTTTAACCCTTCTGAATCAAGTACTTGCTACTAGTAATAAAAACAATTATAAATCATACGCTGAGTATTCTTTACATGTCAACACTGTGCTAATTTCTATATATACATTTCCTCAGTTAATTCTCACAACAATCCTGTGTTTCAATTATTATTATGATCATGATTTACATTTGAAGAAATTAAAACTTAAAGACATCCCAAGACATAGATATATCAAACATGTTTTCCAGAAAGGAACTAGACAAAATCCAGACATTGAAATTGACTAGTCTGGCTTCAGTGCCTATTTCAGAGATTACAGAAGGAAAACTAGTCACAGCATTTGAGGGAGGAGGAAAATAAATTTTTGTTTTATTAATTTATAGCATGTCATCTATTAAAGTGTTCTTAAATAAAGAATCAATGCCAGGTAGCCCTATTGTATTGAAGAAACTTCCATTACAAGTTGCCTGAAAATATTATTTTAAACTATGGAATCAAATAAAGATGTTGTAATAATCTAAGCCTTGCTGGGTTTTTTTTTTTTTTTTCCATCTTCCTGGGATCAAAAATCTCCTTACTGGATAAAGATAAATGAGGAGAAAGTCTGGGAGAAATGAGTTTCAGGAAGAAAGATAAGAATGGCTTTAAAACAAGGGAAAGGATAGGGATTGGAGCTATATGTTGTTATTGTTGAATCGGGATGAATGTTTTTTAGTATAATAACCCTTCAACAGAAATGGCGCTTTGATTTATGTTCAGGCAATAGAGAAGTTCAGTGTTTACAGGGGTGCACACAAAGCCACCTCCATTAGGAAGAAAGGTAAACGGACAGGCACAAAGTGACTTGGAGTGCTGGACATAGAGCACCAGGACTTGGGGTAAAAGAAACTAAGACTCATATAGATTAAGTAATTTGCCTCAGTTCTCGCATTTGGAAATGTCTGAGACAGGATTTGATCCAAAATCTAACTGTAGCCAATGCTCTTTTCACTCATGTTTGAGTCATCTTTGCTTAAGCAGCTCAGATTCTGTCACCTAGAGATGGTGGCTCAGTACTATGACTTTGCTATAGGAAGGAAATGATAGTATGTCTATTCCTATCTGAACATATCCAGAAGACATGTAGCAGTGCGCTTCATCAGCCAAGCCAGGGTGTGCCTAGGTGACCCACACTGCTTTCCAGGGTTAAACATCCAAAAAGGTCAGTCTTCTCAGCTCAAGGTACCACTTAAGCAAATCTGGAAAAGATACTTACTTAATAATGCCCTTGTGCACTGGGTCTATTAATTCACTTTCCCCAGCCGATCAGTTTTCTGCTCCAAGAGATTAATTTCTTTACCTTGGCACACTAAAGGATCAAGGCTCACAACATATAAATAGTTCTTTTTTTCTTTAGCTCGAAAGGTGTGTCGTGAGGATTAATGAGATGATGCTTATAATTGCATTTTGAGCTCCTTGTTTGAAAGGCACTTTATAAATACAAGATATTAGTACTTTGTTGAGATCCATCCATCACTTACAAGTGACTGAGCATTCTAGATGCCCTTTGGGCAGCACATCACCTTCCTTTCTGACTCTGAGTGACGTGGCCTGGGCCAATGCTGGGAATGAAGCCAAAACTGAGCTAGGAGAGCTTCCCAGGTTCTTTTCTTTATTGTCATGGATTTGCTTTGAAACTCACAAAGTGTTCTTTGGGGTCGGCAACATGGTAAGAACCTCTGAACTTCCCTGCTACTTGAGCCTACCCACATCTATTTTCTTTCACCTCTGGCTTTAGTACATAGTATTTATTCTTTGAATATACATTGGTTCCACAGTTTCATTTTTTTAGTGTCAACTAAGCAATAAAGAAAATGTTCCTTTCTTTATTCTAGGGCTCAAAACAAAATGCAAAAATACCTCTGGTATTAATTTCACACAGATGAATGTTGTTATGATACTCCTATTAACATGTTCACGTGCTTGACAACATTTCACATGGTATAAATAGTCTACCTGCAATAAAATGTTTTCTGCCAGCCTGGTGCAAATTGCCAGAACCTTTAAGTTACTCTTCCTCAACTTAGCAGCAGTATATCATCATTATCTGTGGCTGGACCAAGGAATAACATTTGTCAGTGCCTGCATTGCTCTTTCACTTTCAGTGGTTTTAGAAATGCACTTTGTTTTGGTAATGGTGTTAGCTGGATACATTTTTAAAGATACAGAAATATTTTAAAAAATCACCTGTTATGAGATTTAGGGGATATTTAGGGTGTGCCGTTGTCTACAGTAAGTTGATCTTTTCAAGATAACCTATGTGGGACCACATGGGATATGGCCGTCTTTTGAATGAAGGTTTGGTTAAGTTCTGAGCATGGAACAAATGTGCTTCCATTGGATCATTGGGAAACAGTTAATTTATATTAACAATAATAGTTTAAACAAATTATTTTTTTTTATTTCTTAGGTTCTATATATTATCTACCTTCTTTATCCTATACCAAGTCCTAAGATGAATTAGGACATGGGGAAACTGAGGCTAAGTAACTTGCCCAAGGTAGCAACTAATAAATGGTGAAACTAGAACTCAAAACCAGGTTTGTCTCCAAAGGTGTTCTTATGCTGTTTTGATTATAGATAACTTTAATAAAATTAGTATAACTTCTAATGCACAGAATCTATGTTTGGAACAATAGAGGATAAGAATGGTGTTAGGGTAAACTTTATTTTCCGTGTTACGCAAAAGTTCCTCTGTCTTTCAATTCTTCCCTTGAAAGCATATTTATTCCCATGTGACAGTTAAAAAATTTCAAGTTCCTAACTTAAAGAGGTACTGATGTATTGTGAGGTTATTCAAGGATCAACTTGCTTTCCTTTTCTTGTCTTCCTTTCGTCCCTTTTCCTTGTATCCTCAATAGGTTTGCCCAAATGTAGGAAACATAACATAGTCCTGCATAAAGTGTGGAGCTATTTCTATGAACCAGTTGGGCCTTGGTAATTTCACCTCAAAGTATTATTTCCTTTTCAATATTACAATTCAAAAGTGCATATTGTACATGTCTCCAGGAGTTGAAATACTTGATAGTAGATCTAATAGTTCAAGTGCAAATGACCATGGGAGGCCAACTGTACAAAAATCTCAATTACTGATCAAAAGTGGATAGGGGCTGAACATGATTAGCAGCACTGAAATATATATTTGAATGTCATTAAAAGAGAGAAATTTGGGATTGTATATATGTTATCAGAATAAAAATCTAAAAACAAAAGTGGATAGGGGTACATACACATTTATTTTAAGTAGACTAAAACGTCACTAACTTTTTTTTTTCTAAAATTCAGTCCCATATAGGTGAGCATCAGATTCATATAAGTAATTTGAGAACTAGTCTTTGTTTGAGGATCTCTTTATGTGATGCATAGATTTCTTGGTGTGGTATAAAATTGCAGTCGTTGCTTTGCTTTTCTGGTCTAATTAGTAATGCATATACACCTCTTTTTAATGACATTATGACATTACTATTCATGAGGCTATTTTTTCTAGAGAATAGCATCACTTTCTGTTGAAGAATTGATTTCACCCTTTGTTTAAATTTTCATACTAGTTGCTACATGAAAAGTATTAGTGAATATCATTAAGTATTTAACATGAATGTGTATGGATTTGATGAGGTTTGGTCAGCTTTCAGAGTAGTCCCTGTGTATGAATTCTTATATTTAGGAAGTTGTTTGCTCTTTAATCAATCTAGCAAATGGGGCTCGGGGCAAATGAACTCATTCTCATGCACATGTTTCTAAAACAGTTCTTACTAATGTTTGAGATAAATTAAAATAAAAACCAACCAGAACATGAAAAGAGACTAAGAGCAACATTAATGTGGCAATTTAAACCAGTTTGGTTTTCCAAATGACCTTCTATCTTTCGCAGCTTCTAACAGTATGCAAAATTGCTATCATTAGTACCAGATACTACTAATCTGGTGTGGAAAACTTAAAACTTTTTTCTAAATGTCTTTAAAGCTGAGGTGGAGAAGAATGGCTCTCTCTAACTTTCAGAAAGGTCTAAGGTTGAATCGTGGCTATGCTGTCCTCCCAATATGTCACTTACATGGTTATCTAATAGTTACCTCTCCTAGTCTGCACCAAGTCCTATAACGATTGTCTACGGTGCTTTATGAGTTGAAAGAGAGCACATGAGGGGGAGGAATGGCATTTAGGAGGGCTGAGAGCCCTGTGCATTGAAAGAAGTAAACCAGTGGAGTTTCCTAATTAATTGATTTAGTATATGTAGAACTATGGTAATTTGGAACTTTGGTTACTTCTGATTTTGCCCTGCATGTCCCTAAGAACATTAAGATTTTATTTGCTCTTGACTTCACTAGTCCATTCCACTGTCACTACTATATTCAATATTTCAAGCAACAACGATAGAGAACACCCAAAGTAATAAAATATATTCAAGGTGAATCTGGAACCACTCATTTGCCACTTCTCAGTGCAGTATTCTGTTGTGGCTAAACCTTAAGAGAGATCAAAGCTTATGGGTTTGAATTACCTCATCCCTTGTGTTATCTGTCACCTGTAGGATAGGATTAAGAGTGGTAGATACAGGTTCTTTTCAGAGAAGTGCATGCTCTTTTTTTATGAAACCATATGAGAATTTACCCAACTTTATTTTGAATTAATAGAATTTGAAATACTTGGTCTGCCCAAGAGGACCATTATAGCAATCACTAGTCTGTAGCTATATTAAGAAGCAAAACTCACTTTTTTTACCATGGGCTTGTCAAAGCATCACAAAGTGGCCTTGCTGTTTCTCCTCCCTACTTACCACCCCACCTCCCACGCTTCCCATGAGAAAATGATATTTGGAAGAAAACTTTAGTCATTGGCAATCCACAGGTGATAATTTTTCTTTCCAATCTTTGGACTTTATCAAAGTGTTAAAAGGTTATGGTCTATGCCAGTCCAGACCGGAGTCCCTGGGAGTAGATTCATAGTTGCCTCTTTCATGAAGCCTTGTTTATTTTACTCCTAGGTAGTAAGGATAATGAATTACCTTCTTAGATGAAGTTATTCATAGGAGAAATGAATGGAGAAACTTGCAAACTGGTCCCAACAGTACCACTCCTTCCTGCCCCATCCCACACTCCAAGGAAGACAGGTTCCATTTCAATCACATGCAGAATCTTCTCAGTCAGTAAGAATACCCTTTTAGAGGTGACCCTAAGATTGAAATGTCATGCCATGTCTCTGTTCACTTGGTCTGGTGCTGTAGACTGATAAAATTCTAAAATTTTATCTGGCTTTAAGACTTGGTTGTAAATGGTTTCAGGCCACCTGTTTTAGATTTTGATCTCATTTTCCATGTCAGTAATTTGGAATGGGATTCCCTCTGTTTCAATGTAAGGCTAGGAGTCAAAAATAATGAATTGCAATTCATTAATTTCTGCTTGATCAGTGTGAGGTTGTTTGACAGAATAGGACAGTTCTCAAAATACGCTTTTTTATTTGTGATTTGAAGCATGTTCATTAGGGCTGTATCTCCATGGCACCACTCCTCAAGTCTGTTCTAATTAAAGAAATGTTATAGGGGTGGTAACAAGAGAGTTAGGAAAGGAAAGGGGGCCTGCTGTTAAAAAGCACTGTGTTCCAGCCTTGAACCTGACTACATATTTCATACTTGGAAGAAGTAGTATCTCTAACAGGCTTTATGAATAGATGCTTGCTCAGGAAGGACCTCTTGTAGGAAGATAAGGGAGAGAGACTAATAAGCATATAAAGCCAGTGTCTAATAATAGTAATAAAATGTAGGTGCTCAAAATTCTGGTAAATACATATTTATGACTTTATTCCAAGATATGTACTTGGGATGTTCTTCTTTAAAATATGGAAGCAATCAATTGCCAAAAGGGTAGAGATATAAAAAGCCATCTGTAATACTCTGTTTAAGCTAGGAGTGAGGCTACCAGGACCTCCTATAAGAAATAAGTTGTCCTGGGCCATCAAGGTTTTTATTGTGTTCTTTAACTTCCATCTGCCAGAAAGTAAAGAGTTGCAAACACTTGGGTGAAAAAACAAGGAAGGACATAGCCCTGTGTTACTAATGGGGTGAATCCAAACAGGATGGAGCTCTGCATAGCTAAGACGAACCTGACCTCAAACCTGTCCACCAAGGGCAGAGTGCCTTCAACTCCACCTCTACTAAAGATAAATTGATATCTATCTCTAAAAACTTCATAAAACAAACAAAAAACCTAGGATGTTTTTTTAATGACTTATTGACTTTCCAGATTGTTTTTTAAGCTGTTTTTTAAACTTTAAAGGCAACACTGATAATGAACGCTTCCAAATGGTAAAACAGAAAATCCCCTTCAAATATAACCGGCCCGTAGAGGAGTGGCTGCAGGAAAAAGGTAACCGTCGTTAAAACTTTCATTTTAAAATCATTTGATTCTAAACCCTCATTTTTAAAGCCTGCAAATAAATGTTACTTAAATGATAATCGCCTGCTGCATAAATGACTGTTTTAATTTTCATTATAATTTGTGTCAGCTTCCACCTGCCATATGTTGATAAATCATGCTATAATACATTGCCATTAAAATACAGTTAAAGGGACTAACATCTAGCTTGCTATCAGCGTGACAACCACAACAAGAAATTCCAGGAAACCTCTAAAAATGTATTATGGCAATTTAACCACTGCATGACATTATTTGTTAATTTATTTTAAATTACCTCTTACACCAAAGCTCTCTAAAGAAATTTCAAAAATACTTTCTAAACTCACATCCTGAGGCTGTTTTGACTTTACTATCTGTAGCCCGGTTTTAAAAAAATCATAGATTGACTTTCGTAATTTAAAGTGCTTAAAACAAATGTTATAAGGACCACAATATTTTTAACATTTGTTTTTAAACAAAGAAAAGGAGAAAAACACATTTTTGCCTTTAAATGCAAACCTAGAGGCAAAAGTCATAAGAGGTTAATTGTATCCTAGTTGCTGACTGAAACTAAAAAAAAAAAAAGAAAACAACCGAAAAAACCCTTATTTTACATTTTGGTTGTGTGATACCCTTGTGCATTTTACCTTTCATCCAACAGATGTGTAAGTGGTTAAAACAACAATGAGTTGGAAAGGGAAAGGCTTATGAAAGACAAAACAGTTTCTGATTTGTTGAAGAAAGCAACCATTCTGTTACTTAAAAAGGGCAGCGGTTATAACTGATGTTAGAATTTTCTGTGTGGCTTCTATTTGTTAGGAGGTAAACTATTTTCTTTCAATGAAGAAAGTTCCCTATCTTTAAAAAGCTAGGCGTTCTGTTGGTTCCTGAGCAAATACAAGCTTCTCTTGTCTCAAGACCTTAAGTAGGCTTTTACGATTTCTAGAGATTTGATGGAGTTATGCGTGAAAGGTAATTGGGTGTATTACCTAGTACACAATTCTAAAACACTACGATTTTAAGTCAAGTGAAAATATTCAGACCTTGATACACGGAAAATCCTCACTGAGTCTTAACTGTTTGCCCTGTTTTTAACGTATGTGGTCTAATTAAAAATAAATTAAGAATAACTCTAAAAAGCAAATAATTGTGTTCAGTAATCACCACCTCATAAAGTCCCTTTAACATTAAAGACAATGACTGCCTCACTTTTAAAAAAAGGAAAAGAAAACTAGATGCATGCCTGAGTCTCATGTGCCTGAGAGAACTTTTTTTGTTTCTTTCAATTTTATGTTAATAGTATTTTATTTTATTCCATTGCCTTTCGAAGTCTAAGTTTAATAGCATGCCAGGCATTTTCATTTGTACAAATCATTATAAAGTTATAAGTAGGTCTTTAATTTTTCTTATGATAGCATCTTATCAGTTGACTTTCATATTGAAGGATGCTTTCAAATACACAAGTAGAGGGCTTGGGGCTGGGGACGGGGTAGGGGTGGTTGAGGAGGGACAGAGGGAGGGATTGTAGTTTGTTAATCAAATGTCTATGTGTTTATATATGAATGTGATATTTAGAAGGATTTTTTGCAAACTGTGAGGTTCTCTTCTGTATTCATTTAACTGAAATTACTTTCTTTTTGTAATGTGGGCGAGTAACATCTATCCATTCTATTGCTTTACCTCTTCCTCTGCCTAGCTAACCTTCCCTTGTAAAAGAATAGAAAATATTTGCCAAAAGACCTTGTAAAGACAAGGAGAACAAAGGGCAAAGGCATAAGGATGCATTAGGAAACACTTGGAATGTTTCTTTGGAGTTATTTTTGTCACTGGGGAAGAGAGTTGGGTCATAGCATTCCCGAGTCTTCCTGGCTCTGTCTACTATTGACTGACTTTCTGACCTTAGACAATCCACTTAACCTCTTTATATCTCAGATTTCCCACCCGAGAAGAGGAGAAATAATACTGCTTATTCCCCAAGGGTGTTCTGGGATTTAATTAATTAGTCTTTGTGCAGTGCTGATGGAGATGTGCAAAGATTTAGTTTAAGCAGTATGTGAGCTTGATGTCCAAATGAGGTAACAGTTAATGACTTCCAAGAGGATGGGAACCCAAAACAAAGCAAAAAGTAGTTTGTTATAAATCCTGTACTGATGTTATTACAAACAAATTAAATAACTATTATAAGGATGAAAAATATTTTTAAAACAAATTTTGTATTGAGGTAAGAACAACTCTTAAATTGGGATATATTCATATACATATACATGTATAATAGTCACTTATGATGGAAACAATTGATCATCGGGAATGACAATAATCAGGTCTAGCATTGATTTTGAGACGTCCTGGACAAATGAAAAAAAAGGGAAATTTTCTGCAGTCAGTCCCTGAAATCCTTCATAGGGAGAGGGTAGTGATGGCTAGTTTTTGCTTACTACTGCTTTGCTGACAGAGACAAATGGATCAGAGGAAAAGGTTGTAGGAGACTGGGAGTGTCCCATTGTTCCTTTAATGATTACTAGCTTTGCTACTAACCACCTAACCCAATGTACAGAGAGAGGGCTAGGAGAGGGTCTCAGAACTGAAGAAAAACAGATATAACCAGGAATAGAATTTGAAACAAACAAACAAAAGCAAATGATGCCTAGAGCATGGTGGAAAACTGAAACATAGACAGCCCCCTTCCCTATTTCATCCCACCAGTGCCTTGATCCCAAGAGGTCATTAGTCAGATCTCTCTGGGAAAGCAGCAATCATCAGGAGAGGAGCAGTGGTTTAATCTTATAGTACAAGAAACATGTCTTGCCTTTCCTGATGCTTAGATCAACCTCAAGGAAAACCACTTTATGGAGTAAATTTTACCAACTGGAATGAAAGAGAGCCATCACTTAAAGCAAGTGCAATTCAGCTTCCTATTTAAATTTTTTTCTCCCTTCTTTCCTTTTTAATTGTAGGCATTGGCAGAATAACACCATGAGGAAAATAAGATGAGAACAATTATAGATATTATCATTGTGAAGTACTTTCAGGAATATTAGAAATATAAAAGCTTCTACCTATAGTCAGTAACATAATAATAATATAATTATGGTAACTACTAACAGATCATGAGTTCTGGACTATATGCAAAGAAAGAGAAGAATAAATATTATGGTCAGCCAACAGGTGTGTGAATGGAAGGAATATCTTGGCACTGGGTGTAAAATATTGGCTTCCCCTCCTAGAAATATCCCATTAGGCAGCTTCTTATTATTTAATATGTTAAGTTTCCCCAAATTGCCTATGCCAGTTTCAGGAAGGATTTTTTTTTAACTCTTGCATCGTGCCATCTCTCTTATATTAAACCTACTTAGAGTTTCCAGAAAAAGCTGTTGTCAAAAATAAACCGGAAGAAGCATGGGCTCCATGCCATTTTCCAGTGTTCCTATGCATTGAACTTTTTGCTACATCATGTGTTAAGAAGAGGGAGGCCAAAGGACAGATAAGAATACATGTGCACAGGGCACTGAAGGAATTGGTGGGGCCAAAGATTTTTATAAAGTATGGATAATTTTCATGATAACAAGATTCTCTGACCAATTGTCCACACTGCAATGTTTGAAGCCTCTGAAAAGGCATTAGTTTTTAAATCATTCTTCATTAACAGGCCCTTAGGAGTTATCCAAATGATACCATCTGAGCAAAGGCATTTCCCCTTCTCTGCTTCTTCCATTTCTTTCATTCTTATACATTGCAAAGGTACTCTACATTATACGCCAGAAATTCAAGGAGAGTTAAGTATTAAATAGCCTTGAAGACCATGTAATAATGGTAGAAGTTAAGACCCCAAACATCACAGTACGCCTCTACTCATTTAAGAGATTGTGGAGCAATCTATTTTAAAAAATATATATATCCCTTTTTATTAGTAGACAAAAATAACAGAAAATTGTTTACAGTATTTATAGCTAAAATAATTTAGGTGAGTAGATCAAGAACAAGCAAAGCACGGCTTGATCACTGAATAAAGCAGAGAAAAATTCAAAAGGGATAAATTTAATTCCTTTAATAAGTTTTTTCCCTTTCTCCATATGGAAAAGCAGAAGGAAGTAATCTGGAGAAATAACATCATAGACAGCCTTAGCATATTGCTATTGATATATTACAAGGAGGTTTTTTTAAAAGCTGCTTGGATTTTTCTGGGAAAGAGCTTATACTTCAGAGAATTAGTTGGAAGAAAGATGTTAAAAACTCTCTTCTGCTATGATTTCATTCTGATAGTGTTCTTTCTGCAGAAACATAAGTGGTCTCCAAATGGTAAATCAAGGAAGGTGAAATACTGGTATTCTTCAACCACTAACATTCTTCTGAATCATTTTTAAAAGTTTTCTAAATTACTTTCTTCATTAAATATCCCCCCTTTTTAAATGTGTTGATTCTGAATAATATATTTTATTTCCTTTTTCCACCTGAAGAACATTATCAATGTCTATTTTTTTCCATCTCTTAGAGAATGATTTAGTTGTGTGACCATAATCCCCCCAAAAGGTAATAGAGATAGGAAATCTCTGTCATGATGTTTATTAAGCAGCAAGTAAAGATAGACTGTTATGTGCTATGAGTATTACTAATGAGCTGTTTGGCAACTTGAATATCCAATTTTATAAGTATACAATGAATCCATGTCTCAATGAGAATTTAATTTCACTTAATTTAATTATCAGACATTTTTAAATTCAGTGTTCTAAGTCAACACACTGAGTTTTTGTTTTCCATATGTAACTCATTTTAGTTGTCTTTATGTTTCTCTGTAGCTTAAAAAAATTAGGTCAATAGGCATCTATGATTTATTCTGGTCATCATTTGATTTGGGAATTTCTTTCCACCATATTCAAATAGGTGCCCAAGAGTACTGCAATACAGCTCATCATTGAACCGAGATTTCTCCTTCCTCAAAATAAAGGAGTAGAAATTTGATTATCTAGACTTCTCAGCTAGACAGTGGAAGAGATAATCATAGTAAAATGTTACTTGCCAATGTCTATATTGAATTGCTACTACTTTTCTCTCCTTCAGTTGCTCAAGGAAACCTGCTATGATGGCTGGTCCATTCTGACTAGCTAAGGCAAAGAGGGAAAATGTATGGGAATAATGCTGTTTCCTCCACCCAACCCACTAGGCCGGCAGTTAACCATCTTCAACACCCAGGCGCAAATAGCCATTGGTGGAAAGGACAAAGGACGCCTTTTCCAAGGCCAGCTTTCTGGGCTCTATTATGATGGTTTGAAAGTACTGAACATGGCGGCTGAGAACAACCCTAATATTAAAATCAATGGAAGTGTCCGACTAGTGGGAGAAGTTCCATCGATTTTGGGAACAACACAGACGACCTCCATGCCACCAGAAATGTCTACCACTGTCATGGAAACCACTACTACGATGGCTACTACCACAACCCGCAAGAATCGCTCAACAGCCAGCATTCAGGTAAGGGACTCTCAAGTATTAATTGTTTCTGCTCTTTGTCTCTGAAACACTGCTCTCATGGCCAGTATTGCTACATACCCAAAAAGTCTGAGTTACTAAATTTGGAGGAAGGATGACTGAAGATGTTCATAAGACCCAGGAATGGAGAAAGATGAAGTCATTACTAAAGAAGTCATAAAAGTCTTGTGGCACTAATGGGTTATTATTCCTATCATATTTCTCATGGAAATGGTGAAGCTGTTCTTCAAAATGAGCAATGGACAGCACTTCCAGTATGAAATACTCCCTCCTTCCTTTCATTTTATTACCTTTTCTGCAAATAGGGAAAAGGGGAAAGGAAAAATTGTTATATGAAAGATTATTTCCTGGTTCAATTCTATTCACATCCTCCAGATGACTTTTCTGGACAATGAATTGTCCACTATTGAGGCCAATGGGTGCCATTAAATCAACGGCATTTGGAATGAGAGGCGCAACTATTCCTTTGCATTTGATATGGAGTCTTGATTAATCATTTGTCATTTTTGTCCATTTTGTTTCCTTTATATTTGGCCAAGATCTTAACTACATTAGGATATTTCAAGGTGTTTGAGTTTAGCTATGCAGGAGTCCTTGGTTTACATGGTAAAGCTTTTGTTTTTTCACTTGAAAGTAATTATACCCAAGCTAAAGCATACCGCTTTGCTGACTCCCTTGGCATTTTCATAAATCTAGTTAGTAAGGGGTAAGAGGTTAATCCAGTTATTGGCTTTAAATGCTCTGGCATAAAATAAAACATTACAATTGCTCATGGGAAAATTACCCCTAGTTTAGTTAGTATCAGTAAAAAATTCAGAAGATAAGTTCTTGTTCCTTCTGCTTCTTAGTTTTAAGACATTATCCAGGGGCTCAAATAAGTCTTTGTCATCACCTTTCCATTGACTTCAATGGACATTGTGCATGTTGTCAATAATCAATTAAACCCACTATGGGTTCCCATTTTGCTGAATTAAATGTCTATGAATTAGGTAGAGGTAAAAGTGTTATCTTCCTTTTTCATTTTCTTTGAGCAGAAATACCTAAATGGCCACTTACCTGACTCCACAGTAGCAATTTCCAGCTGTATATGCTGAAGATGTTATCAGGCCAATTTATATGTTTTGGAACGGCAGCTGAGAACCTCGTTAGCATAGCAGTCGTATAGTTGCACATGCTGTTACATGTATACCTACACACATGCTCAAAAACTTCCTTCTTTTATACTGATATTAAAGCAATAACTCCTGACACTTCACTCTACTCACTGAAAGGAAGATAAAAGGCAATATATATTTCTATTATTACTCTCTATAGCTCGAGAGCAGATCTGTTTATTGTTGGTAAAAGGCTAGCTCTGTCTGCACGGGTCTTGGCAGAGTTGTTTTGTTTCTGTCAGAACACATTGCGCTAACTCTTTTCGAAGCAGAGGAGCAAATGGCTTTTTCTTCATAGCAATGACTGGTCCCATAGTCCTTTTCATGGCCAAATTCTCCCTGACCTTGGGAGGATTTAATGTTACGCAGGGATTCAGGGACTAAGCCATGATAATTATTGGTTTTTGGCTTTCTCTCCTGTGGCAGGGGGGTGAAGATTGGGTGACTTCCTAGACTTTTCAGGAAACTAAGAAAATCAGAGCATCTGGAGGGAAGAAGGGTACAAGGTACAAAAATCTTACCAGTTATTATGACTCTAAACAGCACAGAACCTGTTTTCCTGTTCAAGGAGGTATACAGCTGGAAGCTGCCCTCTCCAACAGCCTCCTTTCTGGTGTGTGTTTCTTTTCCTTTCAGTCCAATAATAATTGGATTACATCTACATGTCTTTCCTTTTACTTTTACCACAGCTATAAAAATGAGTTAAAAATCTGTTGATGCTCTTTGTTTCAAGGATGTGTAAACACATACTCTTGGAGGAAAGCCAACAACACAGCACAATTGATTAGACTGGGACGAAGGATAATATAAAAGTCCATGTTCTTTATAAAGACGAGCTAGAGGAAATGGCTCTATGTCAAAGGTTTTGGACTTCTTTTTACTAGACAACTAGCCATAAGCACTCTGCCCTAGGCCTCACAAAAACTCAATATCCTGCATTGTCTCCAAGTCTGTTCTGGTTTCAAGTGCTTTCTATAGCTTATAACAAGCCTATGCTAGGACTGGGGACTCAACAACCTTGAATTGTATTCAAAGTATAGGACAATCCTCAGATGCTGGAACTTTGGGTGAGGAAAGTCAATCCCAGGAGTTACTAAGTTTGTAGCAGGAAGGATGTACCCTGTGTGATTCAGAAAATTCTTTTGAATGAAGTAGTCTCATAAACTCTGATATCTGTAAGATACTTCAGAAAGGAGAAAAAGAAAGGGGGAATCACTAGATTTCATTTTCAGCCTGTCCATCACTTACCTCTTCGTCTATATGTGCAGTCTTATAGCATTTTCCAATGATGCTATATTCTGTCCTCCTTTGCTTCTATAACATTTTTAAAGCACTTTTGACCTGAAATGAAACTCTTCCAACAGAAATAAAACGAACATGTGAATCTACAAGTATAGTAACCTGGCTATTCAAAAATCTACTGTTTCCTTCTTAAAGCATAAATTAAGAAAACACCATTTGAACAGTTCATTTCCAGTGGACCTTAATTGGTGTTGACTTCAGATTAACAGAAAATTGCCATGAGCTGCTGTTAACCGAGTGTGAACATGAATAGACGGGTATTAGTTGATCTGACCCTCCAATTCTCCAACGGCCTGGAAATAATTGGTTCTTTTATCTTTCTGATACTCCAGTTTGTTACAGAGATGAGAGTGCAACCACTTGTGAATGACATGGGAGCGTGTTAAATTACAGCAATGGTGCCCAAGCACCAGGTCTTCAACTGATATTTAGAATGGTGTCTCTAGGACAGTGGTTCTTAACCAGGGGTCTGTGGACCCCCAAGGGGTTTGTGGAAAGATTTCAGGGAGTCTGTGAGCTTGAATTGAAAAAAATCAACTTATTATCTTTATTTTCTCTGACCTCTAACTGAAATCTAGCCTTTCCTTCACTTTTGAATATATGCAGTAAATAAATTACAGTAGTTTTCATTTCACCTGACTGGCAGAGGAGTCCGTGGAACAAAAAAGGTTAAGAACCCCTGCTCTAGGAGCTCCCTTGAATACGAAAGGTTAAGATATATACTGAGAAGTGGGGTGGTAGGTGATAAATTCTCTAGTACATAGTGAGTGCTCAAGAAATATTTACTGAATGAATCATTTACCAACTAGGAGTAGCATAGCTTGGGAGAAAGCTTTCCTTCTGGAATGATTATGGTGCTTTGGCCAATTTATTTATTTATTTTTAGTGGTAATTCTATAGCATAATGATTAAGTGCATGCACTTGAAGCCAGACTGCCTGGGTTTAAAAAAACAGTTTTTCTCATAGTTATCTGGCCTTGGGCAAGTTACATATGTTCTAGTTAACTGTTGCTGTGAAACAAACTATTCCATAACTTAGTGACTTAAAATGAAAATTATATTATTAGATCTCACAATTTTGTGGGTAAAAAATTTGAACAGGGCTCAACTAAGCAATTCTTTTGCCCCACATGGAGTCTACTGGGGTCACTTACTGGTATTGAGCTGATGGCTGTTCTGATCTGGAGGATCCAAGATGGCTCCACTCATACACCTCATGCCTTGATGGGTTGGAAAGTCTGGGCTCTCCTGGGCTCCTTTCCCTCCCCATGTAGTCTCCAGGCCATTCCATTGGCTCTCAGGCAGAGTAGTCAGAATTTTCTCTCTGGGTTCAGGGATCAAGGTTCAGGGCTCTCAGAGAGTGTTTCAAAGACAGGAAGTAGAGGCTGCAAATTTCTTAAGTGCTAGGCCTGGAAATGGACATAATGTTCCTTCCATCATAATTTATTGTTCAAAGAATTTCCAGAGTTTTCCTAGTTCCAGGGGAAGAGACATAGACTTCACTTTTCAATGGGTTGAATAGCAAGAATTTTCAGTCAAACTAATTCTACCACCTTATTAAGGGGGGTGGGGGGACGATACTCATATGACTGTCGTAAGAATAAAAGTTAATTTAAGTGCATCATGCAGAGCAACATTGTACGTGTTTTAACTATGTGAATTTATTCTATTCCCAACACCTGGTATATAAGTCAATACCCCATCATGCAAGGGCCTACTTCCAAAAATGGGGCTGCCTCTATTGGCAGTAATGGCTGTAGTTCAAAGCAGGGGCTAGGAGTTTTGAGGGAGGATAGTGACATGAAGAGGGGTTAGAGAAGAATTTTGAGGCAGAAATTAGTTCTGGCAAATCAAAAGTCTCTAAGATCTCAGGAATGGACTTCTCTGACATCTCACTACCCATCTTTAATTTTCTTTTCCATTTTTTAAGCCAACCTGGAGTTCTTATGGTATTGGCAATTATGCCCCATTATGAAATCTTTTTATCGACCCATATTTTGGTGGTTACAAAGAATAGTAACCCAGGATTCCCATCTTCATAGAGCTTAAAATCTAGACAGGACAAGAGGACTTGCTATCAATGTGAGGCAGTGCCTTACAAATGGTTATGAGTGTTGGGGGTGACGGGTGGTATTTGAGATGGCCTGGCTGGATCTCATGGATGAGGTATGTTTGGAACTGGGCCTTCTAGAATGAATACAATTCAATAGGTGGTGTGAGGAGCAAATTCTAGATTGCTGGAATGTCGGAAGCTAAGTAGTGGAATTTAAAGATAATTCCTGTAACAGGAGATAGCCAAATCCAGCTAGAACAGAGGGTGCACAGGGATGAGGTGACTTGTGAGACACAAAGGATCTGTATTCTGTGAGCCTAGGCCTGAAACTCCCCTGAATGGGTGAGGGCCGAGAAGGAAGAACTGGATTGGGTTCACTGTCAGTCTTACTACCAGGAATGCCCTAGCAATCCCGTGGCTATTTCCACTACAGCTGATCCTGACGTAAGCAAATTACACTACAGAATTTATGTCAGCCTCTGAAGTGGAAAAGCTCAACTCATTCTATACTCAAATTCCTTGGTCCTCATTCAGCTTGGAAAAAGGAAAAAGTGAGAAACAGTCTTTTAGCACTAACTTTCAATCACCATGACCAAAATGTTTCTAAGAGAGAAAAGGGTCCAGAGGAAAATAGCTCCAAGAATTACATTTATTCTCTTACCTTAGGCCTCCAGCCCAAGTTGCTATCAGCAAAGAAGAGGCTCAGTGTGTTCTGTGCAAATCATCATTTGGAATCATTTATAAGCTATTAGCAGAATACTGATCATGAGCCACTTTCTCTGTGCCGGCCAATGGTAGAGTCACCTTGACATTGGCCAGTGCGTCAGTAAATTACCAGAAAATCACAATGCTCAGACTCGATAGAAACCATCCTAATAAACAGTAGAAATGAGACTCAAGAGCTTTGTGAGAATTCATTCTCATCTCAAACTTCACAAATGTGATGGCAAATGTTCCTGTGAACCACTTTCCAGAATTCCAAAAGGAAGCAACAATTTTTCAGACTTTATAACAGAACCTATATGGAAAGCCTTCCTTCTGGTCTGCTTTCATTTTTAGTGTGAGTCAGACACATACTTCTGCTTTGATGACTGATGATCATAAAACAAAACAAAGCAAAAACTTGTAATTAAAAGGTTGATCCTGGGCACAGGATTTTCTGGGTAGAGTCCCAGTGGGTGGAAGGGAAAAGCATAGGCTCTAGAATCAAAATTCCTGGGTTGGACTCCAGAGTCTTCCAGTTACTTTACTGTGTACCTCTGGGCAAGTTAATTAGTCTCTCCAAGCCTCGGTTTCATTATCTGTAAAATGGATTAACAGTATCTTCCCCCAAGGCTTGTTGTGAGTGTTAAACATGGTCACGTGTAGAAAGCACTTAGGCCGGAGCCTACCCAATAGAAGGTTTTCAGTACATGCCTGACATACAGCAACCCTTCAACTCAAGAGCCTTTTGGTGGTTTGGAACTGTGTGTACTCCAGAAAAGCCTGTCCTTAAATCTAGTCCATTCCTGTGGGTATGGACCCATTATAATTAGGGCCTTTTGAAGAGGTTACTTCAATCAAGGTGGGTCCTGCCTCAATCAGGATGGGTCTCCATCCTATTGCTGGAGTCCTTTATAAGAGAATGAAATTCAGAAAGAGAGAGCAAGAAGCTGAAATCAACAAAATCTGGAAGAGAAGGGAGACTAGCAGATGCCACCATGTGCCTTGCCATGTGACAGAGGAGTTGAGGATTGCTGGCAGCCAGTCTTTGGAAAGCAAGCATTGCCTTGATGATGCCTTAATTTGGACATTTTCCCAGCCTCAAAATCATGAGCAAATAAATTCCCATTGTTTAACCCAACTCATTTCATACTATTTGCTTTGAGCAGCCAAGGAAACTAAAACAAACCTCTCACCCTGGTCCTCATATAGCTTAGCCTTCCGGTACAAAGGGTTGGGTATGCACAAGAAGAACAATTTTGTCTACTCCCACCCAAAGTCACAATGACCCAGCATGTCCACTGAGGATCCAAAATTGAACCAGATTCCTGAGCCCATCAATAAGAAGAGATTTCTGGGGGATACTCTTTCCTATTGTGGAGTGGGAATTCGTTTTGCTAAATGATCATTACACACAGACTATTGTAGGAAGTTAAAGTTTATGATCTTGCCATTTCTGTAGCTCAAAAATGGTCCAAAATCAGCATTTCGTAGGGTTCAACCAAATAAGCTGACCCACAAATTTATGGTATGTTGTTATCAATAGCATTTGCAAGGCTGAGGCTCCAGTGCCAAATTTTATCAAGGTGCTTTTAATATTCAAGCTGTCTTGGAGAGGTATAGATAGACCCAGCTCATCGCAAATGCCTGGCTTTAACAGGATGCAGATCGCATCATGTATCAAGCATGGTCATGCTCACCCAAGAATATCACCTCTGGGCCCCTCCACCTTTTCCCTGCTGCCACTGGCTTGACGGAAGTAAGATGAGGAGTCCACATGGTGTTCAATCCTCACTTTTGCCTTTGGACAACAGGGTCTCCTGGGAAAGTTTATTTTTAGTATCAGGGCTCAACTAATATTGATTAACAACCTTACATAACACGCGGCTCCAGAGCTCGTTCCTTTCCTGCCAAGCCTCATAACTGGGAAAGGCACTGAAGATTTGTCAATCTAATTAGACTTTAGCTGCCAGCCAAGAAATATCTTCTTTCTCCTCCTTACCCTCAGGTACTTTTTCCCCTCTCAGATAACAATTTGGGGGGAAGGAAATTGGTCTCTAATTTACTCCTTGCCTGGTAGCACTCTCCAGTGACATTTTCTCTTTGGGATTGCATAGCTCTAATGAAATTAAAAAAAACAAAAAAACAAAAAACCCACCTTGGTGGGTTTTTCTTCTTAAAGACATATGTTGGCAATACACATAGGCCAAGGAAGAGAAGGCAATGTGGGTTTTTCATCCCCTTTTTAATAGGTTATGGGACTGGTTTTTCTCAATGCTATTTCTAGTCATTTAAAGGGTCCTCTGAGAAGGTCCAAATGCACACCAGCTGGGAGTCAGCTCCCAGGAGAAGTCATGAAGGTGACTTTTTAATTAGCTTGTAATATTTATTAGGGTAGACTTTCCACCAGAACAAGAACTATTCTGAGGCATTTGAACAACCAGAGAGAAATGGAGTCAACACTCAGCTACCCACATGTGGCGATCCCCAAGCATTTAAAGTTCAGAGCAGTTTCCCCAATGATCTCACAGATGACTCTGTCAAATCTAAAGCCAAAGTCCTTCCATGTGGCTTGTGATCTCCTCCCTGTTATCTTTCTGATGGATCTCCAGTCACACAGGTGTTCCTGTTCTTTCTAACATCAGGGAAGGATAAGGATGAGGTGAGTGAAGCAGGGTCATGCACATATAGGGTAAGGTACTGTCTTTATTTAAAAATGTTGATATTTTGTTCATCATAGATTTTTTCATTAATGTTGGTTTTTAAATAAGGCAACAAAAGCTTATTTATCTTGATGTCCTGACTGAATTTTACACCTTAAATTGTATACCTTAGTGAGTACCTCACCCACCTCAGCCTAGTCCCAGCCCTGTTTAAACACCCCAAATTTGTCCGTGCCTTTTCATTGCCATTTTGTCTGACTCAAACAGCTTGCTCCAGCTCTTCACACTGTTCACTCTCCTCCTTCATGCAGGTTTCTGTCCATCTTATACCTAGGAGAGAGGCCCTCCTTGACCACCCTCCATGAAATAGCACTCTCCATCACCTTGTCCTGCTGTGTTGTCTCTCATAGTAGTTATTACCCCACATATCATGTGGTTGTGCATTGCCTCTGTTTACTGGTATGTGGTTCCTAGGAGAGTTTTAGGTCCTATGACAGCCCCATTTCCAAGAACAGCACTTGGCACAGAGTAAACAATGTTTTCTGAAGTGTGTGAATGGGCAACAATCTGCCAGCACCTTCTCAGGGAGTGCGCATGCTCTCCACACCCTCCACCCCAGAGGCCCACTTCCTAGTGAGGCTCACCAGTGGTGGTGGTCACCACTGGTCTTTGCTTCTCTTTGATGCTTGCCTTGTAAATAAGGAGTCCCAGAAATATTTCTTTGTCTCTGGTGGACAAGATTGGTCTTGCTGGCTTCTTGTCATGAGTCATGAGTTTTCTCTCCTTAGGACTGGTTTGTCTTCAGAATAGCAAGGGCTATTTCTATCACAGTTTTCAAAGTACTTTTGGAAATGCATTTATCATCCATTTTCTCTCTCTAATTTCTTCTCCTTATTCCTTTCCAAAATTACTGAATCCCTATTTCTATTGAATCTTTCTTTCAAATATAGGTGACTAAAAATAATTTTCAATGGCCCACTGCTTTTTTTAGGGAACCTGGAGTGGGGGTTCTACATGCTTTCAATGACCTCCTCCATCATTCTCTAATGGCTAAGTATAATTTACAGACACCATTCATCACTGGCCATGACGCTATGACCAGCTGGCTCCATAGTTACCTGTTTTATTCATGATCTGTTGAAAGAACTTTGATGGACTATAGTATGAGAAGTATGAGAAGCCACTAGATTGAGAGAAGAAACCATATCTATGTAGTTCATCACTCAATACTCAAGGCCTGTCACAGTACCTGTCACAAACTGGGACTCAAATATTTGTTGAATGAAAGAAAAATGTATTGAGTGAATGAAAGTAACTTAAGCCAACGCTTAACAGCAGGGAGAGGGGAGCAGAAGAGGGGAGAGATACTCATGTTCAGGGTAGACAAAAACAGCTATGAGGAAGCAGCCTGGTATGAAGGAGAGGGTATATTGAAGCAGGCATTGAGAGACTTAAATCCTGGGTAGAGAAGTAGTTAAGGTGGAATAGGCATCACCATCACAGAATCCTCAGGATTGGGGAATGGAATGGATGATGGACTAGAGTAGACTTACAGTTGTTGTATTGTAGACTTGTTGTGATCCTAGCAATGGGAGAACTTTTATCATGTATGTGGAGGCAGTGGCCACTGGAGGTTCTGAGGGGAGAGAGAGGGATACATAGGGGTAATTTGGGGGCACTTTCTGGACTTGGGAATTATCCTGAATGACATTGCAATAACAGATACAGGCCATTGTATATTTTGTAATAACTTGCAAAAATGTGCAGGAGAGAGTGTAAAGCACAATGTAAACTATAATCATCGTTTAGTGGTAATGCTCCAAGATGTGTTCATCAATTGTGGCAAATGTACCACACTAATGAAGGATGTTGTTGATGTGGGAAAGTGTGGGAGGGCTAAGGAGCGGGGCATTTGGGAATCCCCTATATTTTTTGTGTAACATTTATGTAATCTAAGTTTCTTTTTTAAAAAATTAGAAAGTATATTAAAAGACAAAACAAGACAGGCTCTTGGAACTTCATTTAGGCTGCTTCTTACCATCTGTGGGATTTTGGCTATGTTACTCTTGCAAGTTTAGTTTCATCATTTGAATATGGGGATTATAACAACTACTTCAAGGATAGCTTCAGATAATCTGTCAAGGGCTTAACTTGGTGGGACTCAATAAAAGGTTATGATGATGAAAATGATGATGATGATCATTATTTTAAATGAGATTAGAATCCAAGTCTCAGTTGCTAAACTAGTTTTGTTTTGCATCAGGATTTTATTTTTGATTCTTTTGCTGATTAGCCATGTGACCTTTGACATGAAAATTAGCCTCCTTGGGCCTCAGCAATCTCCATGTGTAAAAAATAAAGCATAGATTTAAATTCTGTCCAAGAGCTTCCTTTTGTTTACAGTCCCTGATTTGGTGCCTTGCAAGCACTATGAGAGTTGAATAGGTAGATAAACGAATGAGAGGGATGAAGGGGAAGAGAGAGGTGAGGAAAAGAGAGTAGGGAGCAAACAGATACTCTATGTTTCGTAAGAACCATCTGGCCATTTCGTGGATTGGAGGGTAAGGTTGAGATAGATGAATAGAATGCCTTTGATCTAATCAAAATATTCACGTAAACAATTTCTTCCTTTCTATATACCCCTTAAGTTGTCAGAAGGGACTCCACAATGACTACCTCTGTGTAAAAGATAAACTGCTTAATAAATGTCTCTTAAGTCATCAAAAGAATCAATGATTCCAGTTTAAACTGAGGTCCAAGAATTGATTCATTTTTTTTTTCTTAAAATACATCCCTTTACTTTCTGTTTATATATGACAGGGAAATGACTTCAAGCAGCAATCATCGCTTCAAAATGGAAGTTTCCAGTCTCTTTGACAAGGCAGCAGGAAGGGTGGGATATGCTTTCGTACCTTTGTGGTACATATTTGAATGATTGTAAAAGAAATACACTGGGGCTGCTATGACAGCCCTGCCTTTTGAAACCTTCTAATTAATCCTTGTGTTGTCTAAAGAGCAAGTTCTGTTAGTTAAATGGAGAATTGTAAGGTTCTCCTTGGTTTTCTCATCATCCAGAGGTGAGATGGCTAGGGAAATAAATGCACAGCATATCTGTGGTGGCTAGTAGTCAATGAGAAAATTATTTGGTGGAAATTTGATTGACTTTACATAATGCAGCCTCGTCTAGCTCTCATTCCATCCGATTGTGCGTATGTGTGTGTATGAGAGAGAATGAGTGTGTATTTGCATATATTATCTAGAACAGTGCTTCTTAAACTTTAGTATACATACAAATCGCCTGGCTGGCTCCTTTTGTTATTTATTTATTATTTATCTGAGTCAGGTTGGAGCCTGAGATTAGGCATTTCTAATAAACTCTAAGATGACGTTGATCCTGCTGCTATGTAGACCTCAGTACCAAAGATCTCGAAGCTCTTTGCAGGTCCCTGCTCAGTAGATGAAGCATCTGTTTATCTATCTCTTCCAAACAGTCTCTCCAAACTTAGTTCGGGGCTCTTCAAGACAGGAAGCATTATGTAAGGGCAAGTGTGGATACCAACCGAGCACTAGCAGAGAAGAGCTGATCCCATCAGACAGTCCTCCTGCTGCGAGTTCCACTTGTCCCCTCCTCCTGTCCCTTGCTCAGCAGCATACCCCTGAGGCAAGTGGGATAAAAAGTAGGTAGAATTTAACTTGTCATAATGTTTATCCCCTTTTCTGAGAGGTGACCTCCGTGAAAGCAGAAGGACATGAATGATTTTAATCCACAGTAACAATGGGGAACCAGTCCTGACCATCTCGAGCAGTATAAATATATAAAATGACAGATTTCTCGGCTCTGCCTCTCTACTTCCTCCTCCTAGATACCAAGAGAGACACATATTCATTCACCCACAGCTCACACTGTAATGCACAATGAAATTTCATCCAGCCTTTATCTCAGAGCTGCTATTCTGATGATTAATGCCACACTAGCTGGGAAGCTATTCCACTGAAGAAAAACAAGGAGAGAGGGAGATACATGAAATATATTTCTGAGGCCATTTCTCATTATTATTATTATTATTATTATTATTATTATTATCTTTATCAGTTCCTTACTGTCCTATCTATCCTGTGAGAGAATGCTTCACGTATTGGCAATGGGGAGGGGGTGACACTTGAATGTGGATTTCATGAGGGAAGAAATGAGCAAGGACAAAGAGAAGAACAGACAGTTTTACCAAAAGAAAAATGTCCTGAATGGGGTTGTGTTGTTCTTGCTTATTTGTGGTTTTTGTTCTGTTATTGTCGTTTTCAATTTAAAGCCAAATATAACAGAGCCTTCCATCTCTGTCCTTGGTGCGTGTTTTTTAAGACATTTATTTTTACATGTATAAAAATATCTTTATTGAGTCTCTGTCAGCAAGAATCAATACAATATAATTTATGCAAATGTTATCCATGACCACTTATGCAAAAGACAGGAAGGAGTAATTTCATTGCTTTGTGACTCCCAGAATATAATTACCTCCATTGGCTGGTTGAATTCAAGTTTTTGAAAATTAAAAAAAAAAAATTCTATGTGCATATAAATCACCGGGCCCTTAACTATTCTTACCTATTTCTCATTCAAAAGAAAGGGTGATTGCTAAATCAGTGCTGGCTCTCTCACTGAGGGGGACTGGAAAGGTGGTCACAATAAGGATGCTATTGAACCACATGAGGCTCCTGGTACAATGGCAAAATCATTAACCTAAGCAGAGGTACTATAATCAAATTCAAAAAATGCTGTACTTCCAAAAGTTGAGTTTATGAGGACATGGGATTTACAGCTGAAAATCACGTCACGTCGATTTAAGTTGGATTTTGAATTCCTTCAACAAATATTTATTGTATGTCTAGTATGGGTCAGGTACTTTCCTAGGCACTTGGGCTACATCAGTAAGCAAAAGAGATATAAAAAAAAAATCTCTTTTAGGGCATACATCCCATTCCACAAATATCAAGTATCTAGTAAATGACAGGCTTTGGGGAAACTAAGACTAAAATAAGAAGTATTTTTCTTTCTTAAAGAAACACACAGTTTGATAGGGTTCTTAAATGTTTTCTGTGTCAGAGCAGAAACTGACTGCTAGGTCAGTTTTCTATAGAAACAGTAACACATAGATCTGCTAGTACAGTTGCAGAAGTGGCAGCCAGTGTATATTTATACAGGTCAACTCTAAGAATAAGGTCATTACTTTTTACTCAAAAAGACCAGTTTCAAATGTAAGTAATGTCTGGTATGATTTATCAAGATGACAACAGTAAACCAAGCTACAATAAAGCGATGGCATTTGAAAGCAACTTTTGGTGTCAAGTGCAAAGTTTGCAATATTTATTTGAGCTCATACATATTCTCATGGAATGTTTATATTCGAAGAACCTCAGAGATTATCCAATGATTGAGCCCCCCATGGCCAAGTGAGCTTTAGGGACAAATCAAGCTGGTTTCAAGTCCTGGTTTCATCATATCCAGGGACAAATTGCTTTACCACCTTCTTTAATTTAAGCAATAAGTATGTATTAATTTCATGCTTTAATTGTATTTAGTTATTATATAAATAATACATCTACACAGTTTAAAAACCTGAAACAGCACTCAGATCTCCCCTTTCCATGAGAGACATCTGTTACTTCAGCTGTTGGGTGTGTTAGCTGATGGCTCTCAGTTGAGTTCTTCATTGGCACCTGCCCTTGAGGAAAGAAACCGCCTTGCTCAAGGTCAGCTCCCTTCCTGGAAGTAACCCATACCCAGTAAGGGTTGAATGGGTCTGGGAGTATATAAAGACCCATCCCCTTGTCTCAAGTCTGGACAACTTGGAAGGACGATGCCAGCTGGAAAGCTCCCTGTGTGTGTTGGGGTCAGCTGAGGTCTTCGTTGCAACCTCATCGAAATTCACTTCCTCACTCTGCCCAGAAATCCCTTAAGTTACTTACAAAAGGCCTAAGAGAAAACAAGCAACAACAATAACAGAAGTCCCTTTCTCCACCCTTACCATGCCCTGCAGTCCTGTTCCCTGCTCACAACACTTTCAGATGTTTTGCAGAGATTACCCTCTATATTTTAATAACATGCTTATATTTCTATTTCTTGACTTTTTGGTTTTATATAGTAACTTAATGACCTCCTTCTGAAAGAAGAGGATTGAGCTTTCTCACCACCACTACCTCTCCCCCTGCAAAAAAAACACCATACTTCCTCACCCTCCAAATTCCCAATAAAACGATACCACAATTTGGTTGTATCAGTGTTTGGAATTTGCATAATTAATCACTTTGTAATAACTTTTATTAAGAACCATGTGACATCTTATTATACATTCATTTATTCCACAAATATTCACTGGGTACATAGAATGTGCCAAGCACTACTCTAGGGACTGAGAAGACAGCAGTGAATAAAATGGAAAAGAAACCTGCCTTGGGGGAGCTCACATTCTACTGCTATGATTATATTTCCTTTCTTCTATACCTCTTTGTTCATTATCTCATTAGCTTATTTTTTCTAAGCACCTATCAGAACTATAAAATTCCTTTCAGCATAAATACAGCAGATAACCAGGTACTCCATCATTTCCTGTTTGTTTGTTTGTTTGTTTGTTTGTTTATTTATTTTTGAGAGCTCCTTTCTGTCATCTTCTGTCCTGCTGCAGTCTGGGCTGGATGCTCTCTGGACCTGCAGCCACAGCTGTCATCCTGGCGCCTACCCCCACCTCTCATCCTGGAAATGCTCTGTGCCTCATTTTTGTGTTGGATCCCAAGTTCCCTGGATCCAAGATCTTTTATCTTTCTTAGTTTACTCCCTCATTTTGACAATGTACATCTGTACATCATCTGGTAGCTTCCTGAGAAAGGATAGGTGAAAAGTAAAAACATTGGAACATCATCCGTCTAAAGAATATCTGATTCTATCCTCACCCTTGATTGAGAGTCTGTACGGGAGGCACTTGTAGGTTGGATATAATTTTCACTAATAAATTAGAAAGAATATGTCCACTGTCTTCATTGTCCAGTGTTGCAGTTGTTGAACTAACAGTTTGATTCCAGGCCCTTAGAATGTCTGTTTTGTTTTTTCTCTGAAAACTGAAAAATGGACCTTGCTGTTGGTCTTTTTCACCGTTAATATGCTAGGCCCTTCAGGGGCTTATTCCATCCAGAAAAGGTTATCCTTTAGTTCTGAGAAATGCTCTTGCTTTTTTTTTTTTTAATTTTTCCACTTCTTTCTCCTTCTCTCTCCCTCCTTCTGTCTCTGAATCTCTCAAACAGTCTCTTTCTCTAGAATTCTCTCTCCAATACTGCAATCTGATGTTGAATTGCCTGGATTGATGCCCAAATTCTCTCTCTCTTTTCTGTCCTTAGACTCTTATTTTTTTTAATTGTTACTCAACTTTATCTTCTAATATTCATTAAATTTAAACTACCGTATTTTAAATTGTATCATATTTTTAAGTATGCCATAAATTCCTTCTTATTCTATTTCTTGTCTTTTCTTTTAAAAACATCCTTCATCTTTCATGAAGTCATTATCCTTTTTTTACCTCACTGAAGCTACAGTTATATTGGAATATTCATTTGTTCTCTGTATATTGACTGTTTCCTCTGAGTCTCATTTTTTTCCTGTTTACTTGTTTTTGGGTTTCTGTGTTTCATGTCATAGAAGTGTTCCTCAAATAATATGGTGATCCCTGGCTATTAGCAGATATTTAACAATGAAGTCCTAAAAGCCTAGTTGTAAATGCTGTATATGTGAGAGGGGAATATCAATCCAGGAACATGATTGTTCTGTGATCAGATGGCAAGCTGGTTTTCTCACTAGGAGACCTCTCCCTTCAAATTTCACTATCATGGATCTTTTCTCTGTTGCATAATTTTTTCCCAGAGAAGGATGAAGGGCTCTTCCTACACACTATTTAAACAGTAGATACCTGACTGCTAGCCTTTTGGAAGGCAAGCAGGGCAAGAGGCTGGGAGCTTTGCGTCCAAAATGCTGACTTTCACTTAATCCTCCTATTTTCAGTTCTGCAAAAGAAAGGAATCCTCTTTTCTGCTGTTGTGGGAAGGGCAGCCAACTAGCTGGAAGCCTAGATGAAGGGAACTGTGGTCCTAGCTGCTTTTTACATTTGCAGCCATACCTCTGGCTCCATCCCACCTTCAGGTACCTGGTGCCTCCAGGTCCTGAGCTTTTCTGGGGTTCTTCAGAAGGTCAGATTGCTCTTTGTTGACTTCCCCTACTAGGCTTATTTTAGATTTCTGAAGCCTACAAGTTAATTACCCCTTCTCTATTTCATTTGCAATTTCTAAATTTTGTTTATGATTTCTCTCCCATGTTCTTGGTCCTTAAGTTTTTCTTTTCTTTTTTCTTTTTCTTTACTTCTTGACTCAGTTAATTAAGTTTTAATTTACTTTTTAGGATTGCCATGAAGATTAAAAATTAAGTGCATAATAGGTGTGAGCTACTGTTATATTACAATTAGCATTAAAAAGATAACCCTTACCAAGGGACCTCAAACTAACACTTACAACACAGGGTCATGAGGCCATGTTGCTGCCTGTAAGCTTCAAGCTCTTGGGTAGTTATCATTTTTGGTCAATTAGCAACCCTGTGTTGGCTTTCTGATTTGGGTAAAATTTGTTCAGCCAAGCTATTATTTGGCATGTGCATGCATGTGCACACACACACAGACAATGAATAACACTAATTACAGAAAAGCATGAGAGTAGCAACATGGTATAAATAGAGCCCTGAGTTTTATGCAAATTTTATATTTGGTAAAACTTGCTATTGATGTAAAATTTCTAGTAAGAATTTTTATACCATTAACTTCTTATGTACACTGAGGCAAAAGTTTTAGCTCTTTTTCATTCCCTTAGGAGCTTTTATTTTTCTTTTTTACTTTTATCAAAATGCTCATTCCTTAGCCATCTCAGTGAGAATCTGAATTTAGTAAAATGTGTAAGTGCTTTGAAGATTTTTCATATCCGGAAATAAACATAAGCTCACTCTTCTGCTTGGCACCAGGTGCCTATATTTTTGAAAGGAGTAAGGATTAGAATTACCACTTTGGAATTTTTATGCTACAAATTGTCAGTCAGTGTGTTTGTATGTCTTTGGGTTCCATCATACAGTGTTTGGTGATTAAATCTGTTCACTTAGCTATCTGCTTCCTTCAGCTTAATTACTACATGTATTTATTATCTTTCTTTTACATGTCCTAGTTGATGGGAACCGAATTACCCACCACATCTCCTTCCCTTCAAGAGATATTATTCATTCTAAGAACACAAATGCCCCCCCAAATCAGTGAATTATTGTTAATAACTGAAATTTATCAGTGAATAATTATATATATGAAATTGGATTCAATTAAGTAATTATATTCAGTAGCACCAAAGGTTATACCCATTGAAGGAAAGATGAGAGGAGGCCAGTGTGAGAAAATCACAAATGAAGGTATAGGAAAAATCTGAGTGGAGATGATATGGATTTTTCCTAAGCTATTTCTATAGGGAATATTTCTTTCAACATTTCTAACCAGAAAACAAAGATTGCTAGTAGCTCTGAAGTAGGTCAAAAGATTTGAAGAGGAAAGAGAATAAATAGCAACATTCATTTCCAAAGCCATACAAAAAACACCTCTGAAAAGATCTTTTGATTCCAATAGCTATAGGTAGATTCATGTTTTATTTTGTTTTTTAATTGGGAGGATTTTGTATGAATGTCTAGACAACCTATTTCTATTATGTTGTATTCAGCAATTTGCATATTAATAACTAGAGGAAAATATAAATCACGTAACAGAATGCCAATCATGCTGTTGATAAGAGGAAAATTACGGTGTGTCTGTGTTTCTCTCTCATTTTCAAAGAGCCACATTCTTCTTTCTGCTTACCATATTAGACATTTTTAAAGGAAGTTTTCTACTTTTCTCTGTTGTAAACATTTTCCCATCTCAGCATCCTTTTTTAAATTCAAGAGACATTTTCCTTTGCAACATACAATGAAAGACGATTCTGTTTGAAAATAGCAGAGATGATTCTGTCATATCTGGTGCTGTTATATCTTGTTATGTCCTAAAGAGCTCTGTAAATGAGGCGAGGGAATGATTTGGCAATTGAATGAGGCCTTAGCTGAATCTCCAAGCCTCCCCCAAAACTCCCTGAGGAGAGAGACCCAGGTGGTGGGTGGAAATATTTTTTTAAAGGACTGTGGCGACTCTGGAAAACCTGTATTTAGGGATTTGATTGAAAATCCAAAGCAGTATTTGAAAAGGGGGTTTTGTTGTGATTTATTCTGTACAAAATGTAAAATCAAAGTGGTGATAGGGAATTGAAAGAGGATAACTATTTGGTCAATAAATATTTAATGGCTACTGTCTGTTGTGTGCAAGGATAGAGATGGAGGGATGGACAAGGCAGGGGTATGCTGCCTGCCTTCATGGAGTTTATACATTAAACAAACCAATTTCACAAAATAGTACTCAATCATAATCATGACAAGTGTGACAAAGGAATACAGACTGCTAAGGAAGCAGAAAAGGACCTGAGCTAGTCTTCTGGTTTGGTAAGACTCTCTTGAGGAACTGGTATAGATGTAGGATCTGTGCTTTGAAGGATGAGAAGGTAGGGAAGGAAAAGTGTTCCAAGCAAAGGGAACAGCTATGATAAGGCTCGGAGGTAGGGATTATACTATATCTTGTTCCTCAATCATTGCCCTGCAGATTGTCTGTGAAGTCTGGAAATATACCAGGTTTGACCATGTTAAGTGACCAATTAATGTGATTTCAAGGACTAAGGAAAGCTCATCCCTAGGAGTTCCAGCAGGACAGTACATCATCCCATTATTATGCCATAGTGGTGTGGGACTGGTTGGATGAACATTTCCAAAGCTGGATTGAATGGCATGGCCATGTGGCATGGACTGCATGCTCTCACCATCTGAACCCCCTTGTTTACTGCCTCTATGTTATGCTGAAGGCACAGGTTTTCTCGCTGAAAATCAGAGACACAAATCATCTAAGGCATCTCACAGACACCTGTGCAAGGATTGATAGAACTGTGTCAATGCACCACATTATCACAATTTTGCCCAGTGCACTGAACTACGCATTGTTAATAAGGGACCACATACATTAATATATCTCATTGTAATATCAAGAAACAATGTACTATGTATATTTGTCTAGGATTCCAACATTTACAGCCATCCTGTATTTCACTCACTTGTTTCTTAAATAATTTTGAAAATTTCTGAATCTTCTTCCTATTTTCTTACACCTTGCTTTTGTCTCTCTTCCTGCTTAGCAGAAACTGTGGAATTCAGTGGTGGTTTTCCTGCAGTCTAATTAGTCTCTTTATTTAACTTTGTAATAAAAGTCTGAACCCGAAGTTGGAGATAATGTGCTCAATTCAATTAATACATGTACAGTTTTTTTCCTTTGTAATTCTTTTCACTATTTCTTCCCACTCTCACTGCCCAAGCACAGCTGATGCTTGGGTGATTACAAAACTTTCATGCCCAGGCTGACAATCATGCCTCCTGCTTACAGATTAAATTCATGTATTTCATTGTTCTAATTATTAGTAATAACAACAGGCATCTACACCCAAACTTGGATGGATACCGATTTTCACAGTCTTTTCTCCAACATTAGCATTTTTCTGGTTTTTACCCTGTTGATTCCTACCTTCCTTGATGGCATTGAACATCCAGTTTCCTGTGTTGCATTTAAATGCCATTTTAATTTAAAAAAAACTTTTTTAAATATACTTTTTAATTTTTTAAAGGTACTTAGATAACATAAATGTTACACAAAAAATATAGAGATTCCCATATGCTCCGCTCCCCACACCTCCCACACCCTCCCACTTAAACAACATCCTTCATTAGTGTGGCACATTTGTTGCAATTGATAAACCTATCCTGGGGTAATGCCACTGAGCATGGACCATAGTTCATATTGTAGTCTACACTTTCTCCCACACAATTCTGCAGTTTATGGGAAGATATATAATGGCCTATATCTGTCGTTGCAATGTTATTCAGGACATAAATGCCATTTTTAGACACTCAGAAGCTGAGACTTTCTTAGCAAATTCTTCTTGGTGTTGCAAGATGGCTTATTTCCACTGGCAGGATTCACTGAAGAGTGGATGTGGATGGACTCTTCTCTTGGTGGCAGCATTGTTGCTTTGATGAAGCATTTGAGCTGGCAAAGGGGACCTATTAACTCTCTCTTCCTTAGAAAGGACCCAGTCCTGGTCCTCAAAAGCACACATGGCTTTGACTCCATAAGGAACACCTGCTTTGCACCTTTTTAAAAATTAAGATGTCCCCACCATCACCACTAACTCAAACAGTGGCATGGTCCAACAAACTTAAAAATGGTACTGGCCCCTCAGCAGTATGTTCATTGTTTCAGACTTCCTTTCCAGACTCAAATTCTAATGTCTTCTGTGCTTAAAACTGCATTTGTAGTAAGATCACCCAGGAAGCTTGAGGAAGAAGCTGGCTGGAAAGACAAGGCTCTTATTTTATTACTTTGCACTTTTATCTCTGAAACTCAGAGTAAATCAGTAGAAAGCAATGCAATTTAATTCAGAGTGTTTAAAATGTTTGCACTTTAAATTATAAATGACTACCAATGACACAGCTTCTGCTAATAATGTCCCATAGCCTTTCTGGAAGAGTATTTATGATGGCTCTTGACCGGGTTTAAGGTCCCCCAGCTACTACAGTGCCCTTTCTCATCTTGATTTTATCTTTCTCACTGTGGCTCATTGATATAATTTCCTAATCCTCTTTACCTTGAATCATAGCCTCTTAGACAATTAAATTTTGTCTGTAAAGTAAAGGCTTTGGCTCAGAATTTCAGAGAGTGGAGCATACTTCAAACATCCCAGCCTGTCAGCTCATTTATTCAACAAATATTGGCGGGAAGGTCAGGTGTGGGGGAGGTGATTCCTGTCATGGACCAAACAGTCTTCTAATCTTTGAGGCTGCAACAATAAAAGATGATAATTGTTATTATAGTACATATGGAACATATATTCTGGGAGTGGGGATAGAGACTCTCAAAAATAAATTAACAAGAGAATATAGAATGCACTGATAAATGCTGTAAAGCAAATGAAGTAGGGGGATGGTGGTACGCAGAGTGGGTGGGATCCTTCTCTAAGGAGGAAACATTCAAGCTGAGACCTGAATGATAAGAAGACTCAGGCACATGAAGATCTTTATTATTGCTATTTTACCCATTCTTCCTGGAAAATACTAATCCCTCAAGGCTCAGTTCAAATACTACCTCCTTTGCTGCCACCCTGTCTCACTCTTCCAGGCACAGCTAGGTGCCTTTTTCTTTGCCCCCACAAAAGGTCTACTTTTGGTGAACATCTGTGCATACTTTATATCAGCACCTCTTCATATTTCTTGGACCGGTCGATCGAGGCAGAGTTTAAGTACCTTATCCGTGTTTCAAACTAAACTGTGTTTGGGCTTGCTGTTTAAAACCAGAGCACAGAGAACTCATCTGTCCATCATGACTTGTGAATTAGGTTTCTGGTCAGTTTCCAAGTCTTCTTTCCCATTGAGATACTTCAAGTATTTATGAATGGGCTATAAATAAGTTACTGAAAATAAAGAAAATTAAGTCCATCGTACTCTTAACTTTGTCAGAGTATTTCAACAATATATTAGAGAGATGGAATTCTTCAGAATGGAGTCCACTTTTTGCATGTGAATAGTGTGAAATTTCTGTCTTTAGAGAATCAGAAATCAGGAATTAGTATGAAAAAGAATTAAATAGTGAAAGTAGAAAGCATTTCAAGCATGTGTGAGGCCTCATTTTGGAAAATATCTGCAGACAGAGAAAATCTAAGAGTTATTTGAGTGAGTTTTGCTCTGTATGCTTCTATGCTAGTGGAGGCTATAAAAAGCTGTATTTATCTGTACATGTGTTCTATACTGATGTGATCCATCTCTCTAATTAGATAGTCAATTATTTTTAAAGAGCTGCAAATAAGCCCAATAAAATTGTCATAAATGCATTTCATTTAGAAACATCTTACAGATAAATTTTATTTTTATTTTCCTACATCCTCCTGAAGCCTTAAAAGAACAACCACAGCACACACACACACACACACACACACACACACACACACCCCTTACTCCTTGACTAATTCCAAAAACAGATCATTACTTCATAGTAGCATGTTAATCGTGTTTGACGTTCCTTCTCACCGACATCATTATGCTTTGGGATAGAAAAGGTGGGTGGTGTGTAAGCCTCCTTGGAGAAATGAATGTTTAGAATAGATAAACTTCTGAGGAGAAAATGTTATTTTCATGAAAAAGTTGCCAAGTAATAAAACGGGGATTGGAAATGGGGAAAATGCATGCTATAGAAGCAGAATTATTAATAAGAGCACTGAATATTTTGCTGCCATAGGATCTTTTAAGATGTAGACAAATTGGAGGCAGGCTAGACAGAAGCAACAGGCATGGTGCAGGGAATCGAAGGAATGACTTACAAGAAAGATGAAAGGAGCTAACTATGTATACCTTGGCCAAGTGACAACTTAAAGGGATGGCCATTAACGAGCTACAAATATTTAAAAGTGGCCAGTCACAAGAAGAGCAAGGGATTACCTGGTAATGGGGTGAAATCAAGGCAGGGGAAATTGTAAACTCAATATGTGGATTTTTTTTTTTTTTGACTGTGAGAATGATTATATTACAAAAGAGCTATCCTAGAACCTACTGTTGGGATTAAAGCAAGAGATAGAGTGTGATAGCATGAATTCACTAACAGTTTATCAGATTCTGAGCAACTTGATGCCATGGAGCAGGCTTTATTCATTTGTAATCCCTAGGGCTAAACATATCATAAGGCCTCCATGGAGAGATAAATGATGCTCCGTTCAGTGAGAAGAAAATGGCCTTTGGAGTTTGCTTTGTTTGCCACAGAGTTGCCAATGCAAGGTCCCAGAAATGGATTGGCTTATATAATGGAAATTTCATTTAGGGTAGAAGCTTACAATTCCAGGGCCGTGAAACGTCCAAATCAAGGCACCATCAGAGATGCTTTCTCACGATCCTGCCACGTGGTGAAGTGAAATGACTGCCAACACTGCTAAGGTCTCTGCCTTCCTCTCCAGAATCTACCGTCTCCCAGAGCTCAGCTGTGGGCAACCAGGCATAGGGCTTGTCTCTTACCAGGCCTCCTTTCTCAGTCTGGCTGCTCTGCTGTCTTCCTGAGTTCAGCTGTGAGCTATCAGGCTCATGGCTGGGCTCATCTCCTCAGCTTTGAACTGCTCTGCGGGCCCAGCCCCTCAGCGGCCTCTTTCCAGGCCCCTGTGTCTGCTGGTTCCAGACTCCAAGACCTCTCTCAGCCTCTCGGGGGCTTCTGTTTTCCTGCAGTCCTCTCTCTCACATGGCAGGATCAATATGGCAGCTTCCTTTCTCTGTGTGTGTGTCTCTCTCTGTGTCTCTATATCAGATCCAGTAAGAGGATGGAGACTCACACCCACAGGAATGGATTAGTTCAAAAACATAATCCTTCTCTTTTTGGGATTCATAAAAGAACTTCAAACTGTCACAGAGTTAGACATCAAAGATGTTGAAGACACCTTTGCTAGTTTATTGTTGTATGGCTTTGGGCAAGTTTCTTAACTTTACTAAGCCTCAATACAGGATAATTGTGAGGTTTGTATGAATCTTTTTGACATTTCCCTTTATCTATTTAAGAGCCACTAAATCCACCCCTCCTCTCCGTTATCACTGCAGTGTTCTTACTTGTTTATTGTAGTAGCTGCATAAGTGGTTTCCTGGGCTCCCTCTGCAGTTGTTTCCACAATACAGTCATGACTTTTTGTAGTAACCTTTTCAGGGCATATTTGATTAAACCATTCCCTTGCTTAAAATTTCCAGTGGGTCGCCATGCCTTCAGGACAAAATCCAATCTCCTTAGCATGGCATGCTTCATGCTAGTTTCTGTTTGTCTTTCTAGTCCTGATTCACATGACTTCACCCTTCCCACGTAATTCTCTAGCCATGCTGACTTGCTTGTATTTTCCCAAATAAATTTTTCTCACTTATGCTTTGTAAAAATATATAAACAATCTGGTTCCTCACCGCTTCATTGTCTCACTGTTTCTCTCTGGCCTAGCTCATACTCTTCCTAAAAAACCCAGCTCAGAGTTTACTTCTTTTAGGATATCTTATCTGGGGTCCAGGTGTTTTTGCCATGTGTTTTCATAGTAACTGGGGCTTATTGTTATTCTATGATTAATTTTAATATATTGTCATTGTCTTTTAGAAATATCTTTCTAAGATATCTAATATATCTTTTTCTAAGTACATATCTCAGTACCTTTCACTTAATAGGCAATCAATATATTTTTTTAAAATAAAAGTTTAGATGGATGAATGGATGAATGGACGGAGTACAACAAAATGCCTGGAGTATAAAAGATCATGAATAAATGTTAGATCACTCCCCTTGAAGTATTGAAATTAAGGGATGCACTTGATTGGATTTCTTTGTTTGTTTTGTTGATATGGGGCTTAGAATGGGGCATTTCCACTTGGGCCTATTAGATTTTATTTATTAGTTATCTCTAATAACCATGCTTTTGAATAAGTTTTATTCAGAGTTGTTTGTGTGCATTTATATCCATAACACCCTCTCTTGTCCATCATGTTGGGAAGAGATTGCAATCTAGGAGGAACAGCAGAAGTCTCAGAGACCCAGGATAGATGTGAGTGCATATTAGAGAGAAATTTACCAATTTAGCAGCACTGAGATAATACTTGAAAATATCCTACCCAGGTATTGATCTCCATTTTTGATACTTGGAAGCTTTGTGTGTTCTCGTTGCCTGGCTGAAGAGAAGTGGAAATGAGGAGAAGGAGACAAGAAAGGGAGGTGGAAACAGGAATGGGGTGGGCACACAAAACCAACTTTGGCTTTTACATATTCCATTCCACTGTCTGGCACTTGGCAGCATCCCAGCTGCTCAACCTTAAGACACATGGCAGCCTCCCCTAGTTCTAGAGTTCACCCTAATTGTTGGGTGCATTGTAGTATCTTAGATGATCAATTGCACATGTCAAGAGAAGAGTGTTATGATTCATGAAATTCGACTCCACTCCATTAACAACCTGAACAGGGTTTTCCTTCCACTTTCCCCTTTGTTTTCTCCTCTGCCAAGTTTCCATTCTCACTCTTTTGTGTATGTGTGTGGAAAGGAGACAATGAAATTTTAGACTGGGCAATGAGTCACCACCTAAAAGTATACCCTGGGGTCTTCTGTGTCCCTTTGCAGCCCAGTGATAAATTGCCACCTTTAGAATTGTTTCCTTTTCAAGACGTGTTTTCTTGTTTTCATCTCCTTACTTGCACCCATGAAAGCCAAGAGTACCAGTGAAGCTCTGAGAGAGGGGAAGAGAGAGAGACAGCGTGTGCCAAACTCTACTTTTCCTTCTCAGGAGCTTGCTACAAGAGAACACCAGTCAGTGGAGATGATAGAGGCCAGAAGTGGCACTGCCATATTGGTCTCCAGCACACGGGACTCAGTGCAGACCCAGGCTCTGTCATCTGGATTGCCTTTTAATGGACTAACTCATCTGCTCTTTTACTTTGGCTCTGCATTCAAATTCCTGTGCAATTTTTTTCCTAGAGAGGTCTCCCAGCCTCAGCGAAGAAAAGATTCTTTCAGTAAAGCAATTTTCTTGCTGTACTCAAGAGTTGAAAGAAAATGAGCTATTTCCCATGCTCCCCTTTGCATATGTTCATAATACTGCTCAGGTGTACACAGGAAACACTGATACACACGAGTGACCCAGTCTTTACCCCAGCCTCAAAACAAAGATGGCCTGATGGGCCCATGAGTAAGAAAAATGAGCTGGAGCCCTGTTTTTGTGCTATACCTTTACTGGTATCCTCTCTCGCTTTTAACTAGACTCTACTTACTGGAGAGATCAGGAAAGGTTGCTACATACACTTCTGCAACTCGTAGTTGTACAATGGCTGTGAATATAATATACTCAGTGATTCTCAATCAGCAGCGATTTTGCACCCACCCCACTCCCAAGTCAAGGAAATTTTTGACATTGTCTAGAAATATTTTGGGTGTCATACAAGGAGGACAGGAGAGGGTGGCAGAGGATATCCTGGTGTCTAGTGAGTGGAGACCAGGGATGCGGCTGCAAATCCTATAATGCACAGAAACTCTAAAACACATAAATCAAGTAACTCTCAGCATACTGTCATATACTATGGGAGACACTTAAGAATGATAAGCTATGACTCCTGTTGTCCAGACATTAGAGAGAAAAGCAATCAACAATCATTTTTTGAGTTCCGACTATAGGTAAAGCTTTATGGTCACTGTGTAACAATGACACAGTTTTGCCCTTGAGGGATTTACAGACTATTGGAGAAAGTTAGAATCTAGGAAGAGACTAACGTGCACGTACCCACATTTCATGCCATCAGACAAGCTCAAATTAAGTATTCAACTTGATGATACAAGTGAAGGCTGGAAAGGTTTAAGAAGATCTAATGGAGGAAGAGAGATATGACCAGAGTCTTTAAGTAAGCACATGAGGAGAGGTAGTATTGATTGTGATATGTGCATGGAAGAGTGAGAAGGATGGAAAGTCTGGGCTGGGAAAACAAAGTCTGATTGCCTGCATTCATTGCCAAACCTTAAATAATTGCCTGGAAGTGCCAGTTGCAGAAGTTACAGAACACTTTGACAGGTAAAATAGGCCATTTCATACTGATTTCCAAGTCTTTTCAGGGCTACTTTCTTAGAATAACTATTTTTGGTCTTGAAAAATAGGTAAACATAAAATATGGGCCAAAATTTTAAAACCATTGAGGGACTTTCAGACTGACACGTCTGTCTGACAATTTCCATTTTGCAAAACAAAATAAGGCAAAAAATGACAGAGGGCTTGGAAAACATTCAAGTTGTTTCAGTTTAGCAGAAGGGGTATTTTAGATACGCAGATCCATTACAAGAGTTTCTTAAGGAAATCCTACCTTTGGCACGTGACTTGCCTCTTTACTCTATGTCAGCCAAACACATCCCTCTCTCCAGCTCCCAATGACCATTATATGAGATCATGGTGTTACAGAAGGATTATAGGACTGGAAGTGGAGACCTGAGTTCCATTTCTTACTCTTCGCCAACTAGCTGAGTGGCATTAAGCAAGATTGCCCATGAGGAGGTTGGGCTAAGTTATGTCTAGGGCTAATCTTCTCTATTGGTTCCCCCATTGACTTTCCTGTTCGAGTCAAATAGCTTGGAAAAAATATGGCATTCCCAGGCATGTTTTGGGATATTTTAGCAAAGTGTTGAAATAAGCAATGTCGGTGGTGTTATGTTCTCGTTACCGGTCTAGTATATCTTATGAATAAACAACTCTAGCTTTTTGTTACTATATCTCACTCATGATAAATTTATAAATCTACATTGCTTCTTGACAGAGGTTCTGGAAGGGGAAAAAAGCAGTGCATTTGTTTGCTACCACCTGGGTACTCTTTTTGCACATGGGTATGGATGGGAGGAGAATTGCTCAGAGGCAGAAAGCTAATCTGATTCTTATGTCTACCTGTCAGAATGTTGCTTCAGTGACAAATTTGAGACCCAGATAGCTTACAGATGTGGAGTTCAGATACATTTTAGGGAAATTCCTACTTTCTTTTCAAGAGGAAGTCTACTGCAATATATTTGCCCATCTTTTTGCATTTGTAGCCCAGAAAACAGAGACCTAGGCTAAATTTTTCTGTATTTCTAATTGTCTAATTTATTTGCTTGAGAAAGTAAATTTCAATGAAACATCAACCATGTGACTTAGAGATTTACACGTGGGGCTCTAGCAAGGATTTGCTTTAAAATGTCAAAGACACTCAATGTCTCTTCCTCTATCTCAATTTCTGCAGCTGAGTGATAACTACCTTGAAGTTTCTTCCAAGGAACCATTATGAATTTACAATGTGGAGTGGAATCAATGAATATAGACATAGTACTATTGGTATGGTGGTTAATATTCCCATTATCTCACTTCAAAATGGTCCTCAGATAAAAATTTTATTGCTTTCTCTCTTTACATTTGAGTTACAGTTTTTAAAGAAATCTCTTATAAGCCACTCATTTGATATAGTACTGATGTGTTCCTAAATAGTACATTTAAACTGAGTTGTCGTATAGATGCTGTATTAGGCTTCTCCAGAGAATCAGAGAAACATATATATGTATGTAAATATTATGAGATTTATTGTAGGAGTTGGCTCACACAACCTTGGGGTTTGGCAAATTTGGATTCTACAGGGCAGGCCACAAGTTGGAAGTTCCGATGATGATTTTGATGAATTGCACAGGAGAAGCTAGGTGGCTAAAGTAGAAAAAGAAGTTCTTTCTGACTGCTGAAATTGTCAGCTCTCCCTTTAAGGCCTTCAACTCATTGGATAAGACATCTCTAATTGCTGAAGGCAATCTCCTTTGTTGATTGTAGATGCAATCAGCCATAAGATGTCATAAACTGATTAATGATTTAAATCCATGAAAAATCCTGACAGTATCAATCAGGCCAGTGCTTGCTTGACCAAACAACTGGATGTCATAACCTAGCCAAGTTGACACATTAATTTAACCATCACTGATGCTCTTTAACAAAGACTACTGTGAATCATTTTGTAAGGTAAAGAATCACCCTAATATATCCATTTGGCAAACCCACACTTAATAATGTGAGGGACCAGAACTACCATTTTGAAAGCTAAGGGGAAGGAAAAATGAGAGAAAAGGAAAAAGGGTATCAGTGCACGAGGGCCAGAAAAGAAGGTTTGGGCATATTCAATAGAATTGTAAAATGGATGTATTCATTGCTGACATTTTTTTATAAACATCAACAGATGACTAAACAGAGTCTGCTAAGGACAGAGCAGGAACTACAGTCCTAGCTTTCTGACTCCAGACTTGGCTTTTCCTCATTATGCCCTGCCTAGAATTGAGGAAAGACATGACTTAAAGGAAGTTAAGCCTTTAAAAGAACAATACCATGTAGTTTGGAGCTCAAAATCCTATTTCTGCTTTCTAGGTATGCATTGGAAAGAGATATTATTGTTTTATGTTAATGAAAATCTTGTTTAAAGGAGTCAATATTTCTTTAAAATTAAAACTATAAAAAATAAAGCTCTAGGTAATGAAAAATATAATAAAAGAATCAATAAAATAAAGCAGCTAACTAAATACTTAAACCTGACAGATTGGATGGATTGATTATCAAGTTGGAAACTTTAATTTTAAACAAAGGAATTCCTCCAGAAGTGCTATTTATAGTATTGCATTAGTTGGTGTGTTTTGCTAAGGGCTTTACAGATGACTCATTAGTTCTTAGAAACACTAAATATGAGAGAAATAATAGTGTTACATTCTCTATCAGAAAATTGAGATACTCTGGATAAGAATATTTGATTGCAGAACTGCATCTGCGTAACTTCATTCTGTTATAACAATTTGACCAGAAGAAAATGAAAATAAAATTGCTCCATTTGCAACTCTTTGTACACTGACCATGATATAGTCATCCAAAAAAAAAGACTAATATGTTGAATCTGAAGCACCTAGTACAGCACTTTTAAATTACTTATAAACTTGGTAACTCAGTACAAGTGAGTTTTGTGATGACTATATCTGAATTACCTATGAAGTGTAACTACCACTTCCCTGAATATATTGATTACCAGGTGCCATTCATTAGGCTAAGAGCTGTACCTGCATGTTATTATTATTTCTACAGTTTGCTGATGAGCAAAGCAAGACTTAAGTTACAAAATGTGTTGAGGGTCCAAAAGGAGAAATGCCTTTTGCTTCATCCCTTGTTGAAAAACTCCCTGGACTTTTTAAATTCAGTAACCAAAATAGGTTGGTATCATTCTCTGGAAATTCAGGCTCATGCAGCATAATAGCTTCATCACTGTAATCCTCAAATTATGCTTGAGATAGATGACAAGGAGAATGTCTGCTTGAAGCCAAGCGGACCTATGTCCAGTTGTAACATCAAGGAGGAGCCATGTGGCTTTGTCCAAGTAACCTGATTTCTTCATTTGAAGTCTTGGTGAGAAAAATTAAAAAATTTATAGTGCAGTGGCTGGCAAATTATCAATGTTCAATAAATGCTGCTCTTATTTTTACTGCTGAAGTTGTTATTTAACTGTAAAAACCCAAAGCCCTGACGAAGAGTAAGCAAAAATTGTATTGATATTGCAGCCTTCCTAGATGAGTGTTGTCTAAAATATATTTCTGATAAATTTTTATTTTTTGTTTTATTTTCTACTAAAAGCTATCCTATTATTTTTTTTCCTACTAAAAGCTGAGTGAAACTACAACAACAACAAAAATGACTTACTTAAACCTTCAGTTGGTTGGCTTCTGGTTAATTGCAGTTTGACTTGATCAATGAAGTATTGGTGGCCAGTTTTAGAGGAACCATAAGCATTTGGTATATGGAAAATCCTTGCTGATTAATTAAGCTAAGGACACAGAAGATGTTAATTTCTGAAATGCAGTCTCTTCTCAAGACTTATCCAGTGAGGCATTGCCACTTGGGGTCATTTCAACTTTTTAGGAAAGAGGAGGTGACAGTGATTCAGCAGCAGGGAAGCAGGAGGACTTGTAAGACAGACCCAGAACATGGCATAAATGTAGAGGAATCCAGGTCAAATCACTGGTGTGTTTCAGGTGGCAGCCACACGTATACCTGCAGGCGATTAGATATAAGAAAAACATAGGCTGCCCTAACCTTTCAAGCTAAGATATTGCATTGGAGAATGGCCCATTTCTCTTTCCTTTTGCTCTATTTTATCTACTGTGAATGACTCCTATTTTCTCGCTGCTCTTATATGGCAATAAAAAATATCCCACTGTGCAAATATTATACTCTTCCCTTTGGCTGGAGTGAAGCTGTTACAAAGAAAAATCCTGGATTTTTTCCCCAGAACTTAAGGAAAATGACAGGAGATATGAGCAACCTTCTTCAGCTCCTCATCCGAGGCTAGGACTTGGAGTCCCAGATTGGGGAAGCAATTCATTTCACATGTGTACAAATCAGATCCTATGCTTCTACAAGGCTCTCCTTTGCAGGAGAAATTGACTATCCTCTCTTAAATTGCTGGCCTCAGCTGAAAGACACCTTTTGCCTGGAGCCAGATGGGAGTGTTCCTTTAAAGCCCTACACATCTCAACCTCTGCTTTAGGGTAGAACATTTTGGAGCAAGAATAGCCCTGTAGTATGTTAACTTAGTAGCAAAAACGACCATGTGGAACAGGCTATTTTTTTAAAGCAAAGCAGGATCTTTGGATGTTTGAAATTTAGACCAGCCGATGCCCTATAGAACCCCTTGAGTACTTCTTCCAACCTTGGGAGATTCTGCAGTGAGCAAGGTGGCCGGTAGCTGCATTTTCAGAGTGGGACCAGCCTGGAACTCCCGGTTGACATGGCCAGGACTTCTCACATCTGCCCAAATCTCTCTCCTGCTGGGAAACAGATCCATTCCACCCCGATTGCTTTCTGCTGTCAGGAGAAGGTCGTTGGGGCCCACCGCTTCCAGGGCAGCCCTTTACACAAGCAGTGGGTGCCTTTGAAAGGCAAACTGCAGAAGGAAGGCTTTGAAGGCAACAGGACCCTTTTTCATCTTTGCAGGCCCCAGCCGGAACATGGGTTCTCAGTGCAGTACAAGCAGTTTAAAGTTATCTCCCATGTTGATATGAATGTGATAACACTGAGCAGAGAGGTGCCACAATGATTTCCTTTCAAATGGCTGCTTCGCCATTTATCTTTGCACACTGTCAAAGACTGATATGGTAGGGAGTTAGCAGTGGCATGGAATAATTAATCTCACACTGGGGAAGAAAGTTTCTCATTTGTCTCCTGAGAAATTAGCACTGCATTGACAGGAAAAGTAGTTGACACAATGGAAAAGGGGGTGAGGAGAGGTATTTGTCAATCCAGCTGCCAAATGTAGCACGCATTCAGCCATTGGGACTTCGGACTAAGGTACCTACTATGTGCCCAGTGCTAGGGATACCGATGCCCCCTGCTCTGGAGTTGCTTGGATTTCCTTGAGGGTCACACCTAATTTCTCAATGCTTTTCACCTTGACAAAAACGTAGGCTGCCGTGGCGATGCTTGCACACCACTGAAAAGAAGATCTGAATTGCACCAAGGAGCTGTATTAATTACTGTACAGGTTCAACTGCTGCAACAAAGAACCCCTCCTTACCCGCCCACCAATGTGCAGTGGCTCACTGTGGTACACTTTTTTTCTTATGTGACAATCCAGAGTTGAGTGGTCCAGCGGGGATGTTTTGCCACTCCCAACACGTCTACCCCAACATGTATCTCTGGATACCATCTTTCCTGTTTTCCTCCTAGTGGGAAGAGGAAAAGAGATGAGCAGGCCGAATCATTTTTAAGGGTAAGACCCAGAAGGTGTACGGATCACTTTGCTTTTATCCCAAAAGATCGCACCTGTCTGTAAAGCAAGGGAGACAGGAAAATACAATCACCAGCTCAGCAGCCACGTGTGCTGTGTAAGACTGGCTGGGGTGATATTTACCTAAAAGGAAAAAGGGAAACTAGGTATTTGTGACAATTAGCAATCTCTGTCCAGAAATACAGGTAAATTACTTTTTGCTTCTCTAAGTTTCAGGCGCGCCACCTCTTAAATGAGGGGATTGAAGGAAGAGATCGCTGCAGTGCCTTTCCGCTCATCCTTCTTCCTAGATTCCCCCATGCAGCAGGCTTAGTGATTGGTTCTGTGCTGGGAATTTTGTTTTGAGCCTGTTTTCTTTTATTTGGAAACATCAGGTGCTGACCATACACTGGATTCAAATGTGAGAAGGACATGGTTCTGAGAAACAGTTTGTGGAAAGAGCCAAGCCTGTAATCCTCATTTTGAGGCTGTCAGTGGATTGACTGGGCCAAGCAAAACAATGGTATGATGCACGTTAGCCAGAGAAAGATACTAGGCTTGGACAGTCGTTGGTAGCCAGGGAAGCACTTCTGTTGCAGAGACATCAGCAATGGCATGCTTCCTCAAAAGAAATCGGTAGCCTTGGCAGAAAAGTGTTTCATCTGATAACTCAGAAAGCATAGGGCCAAAGGAGAACCACAGATTATTTTAATGGACCAAAGCAAGAAGCCAGCTAGACCACCACAGAGTCTCATAGCAAATGACGTCTCCTGTTTTTCCTGGTCTTTTCAAATGGTGAGCCAAAGAAGAAGGGATAGGGTTTTTGATAAGGCCCAGAAATCTAGGTCACATCTTCCCTGCCTGTGCCTTTGGCACACTGCTGTGCTTATAGAGATTATAAGAAAAATGATCTCTTAGCCCTTGGAGTCAGCGAAGCTGGGCATGAGGTCCCTGGGTAGATCTCCTTTGTGCCAGCCTCCTCCATTCCCTTCAGTTTCTATGTATGCTGCAGTTTAGAAAAGATTGGAAAACACCAATAGAGGGTACCAATTAGAATCACTTCCTGCTAGACACTTGGGAATTAGCTCAGCTGGTCACTAGGATGATTTCAATAAATTGTCGTATCCAGACACATTGGCAAATCAGGTCTGGCATTTCAATTTTCTCTATAAGGTGAATAGTGGAAAGAGGTTCATTGTACTAATTAAGGAAGATTTATGCAGTGAGTAGTTTTTTTTCTCTGTACTCCGTTACAAGGCTGGTATTTTAGGACCAAAAATGAGTACTAGATATTAACTATTTAATTCCAAAAATGTGCCCCTGAATGAGTTATTTATCAATTGGAATTTAATAGACGGAAACTTTTTGACTTGCTGGATTAGAACAATATTGAAAGGAAATTTACTGCAAATTCTTCAGGAAAGTGAACAATCACTGCCCAACAACCTAAGTATTAGCTTTGACCAAGTCAGTAAATTAACCAGTTGGCCTTAGGCAAATAGCTCATCTCTCTATAAAGTGGTTTCCTTGGCTGTAAAGTGAACCTCAGTGGGGAGAGGGGCATCAAGGAAGTGGTCTCAGTGCTTACGCACTTCAGATTTGGCATTCGCTTTGGAAAAAATCCACCACTGAGAAACACAATGAATGAAAATCTCCTTACTACGGGAAGACAGTGTGTGCGTTGCTAAGTCGTGTGGTTTCTGTGGTTGGATTGGAGAAAAACGGTGGTGTTTTCTGAGCACTCGACTTAGCTGTGCAGAGTAGATTGAATGAACAGAGCAAGTCACAGCCTCTTGTTCTGCTTCAGCCCGGCTTGCTTGTTGAGAAATTTCCCAAAGTACAATAATGCTGAAGCGCTTCTTAGCTGCAACAGAGACACCTCATAAATTGTTAAACAGACATAGTTCTAGCTTAAAGAATTGCCTTTATTCTGAGCAGTGATTTTACTTGTGTTTCAGTCATTCCCTCAGATTTTTTATTTAAAAGATTTCACAGAAGCATCATGCAAAATGGTAAATAATAAAACATTCTTTAAGCCGCACATTCCTCCCAGGACTGATCATTATATTTTCCAACTTAACATCCTTTCCTTGCAGATGATGTGTTTTTGCTCATTCTTTAAAACTATCATAAAATGAAAACTACCATTTAAACACAAATAAAACTCTTATCTAAGAAAATGGACGTGTACTCAAACGTTTCTACCCAGTGAGCTTCTTGGCTCTTCCAATGACCTGTATATTTTTTTCCTTGCCATTTCCCTTTAATTAGAAATTCTTTCTTTAAACTCTGATTTTCTTTATTTTTCTTTACCACTTCAATTTCCTAGATTATGCTATTATTTCATTTATTATAGTCCTATTTCTGAAGTATTGGTTTGCGGCATTCTAGAGCGTTTTTAATATTTTGCCATTAGATGAGTATAATCCCTTTATTCCATCCTTCCTGCCCACCTCCCATCAGGATCAGATCCACCTATAGTTATAAAACATAAACTAAATGAAGTTGCCTTCCTACATCTATATTTGTATCTGATCTTCTTTCCCTCTGTGTCTAGTTCTCTTCCAGCACATAGTATCTGTGGATTTTTTCTGAGCCCACTGGCAACCCTGTAAAGTGCTCACACTGTCTTAGTCTCCTCTCTCTCTCTCTCTCTCTCTCTTTCACTCTCTCTCTCTCTCTCTCTCTCTCTCTCTCTCTCCCTTTTTCCCACAATGGATCTCTTCTGTATATCATGCCTTTGGGGTCCTGCGATTCTGTCTGATAAATAAACTCAATGAACTCATCATAATCTATAAGGTCTTAATGTTTTCCTAAATTCATTCTAGTCACTTAGCTGTTTTAACAGGAAATTGTAGGTACTTGTGTTTGTGGGAGCAGGGGGCATCAAAGGGGTATTTCAGGCAATAGATCTTATCTGGTAGCCCTAAATTGTGCTACTCAGGCTTGAATCTCAGCTGCTTATATATAAGGCCAGTAGCGTCTGTTAAGCTGGAGGAAATTTAACTTGCAGTGTACTTTATTAAAGTATAAATTAAGGTATGGCATGGGAATTAAAATCATCTAAGGTAACAGGAACACAGAACTTTCCTAGAGTTAAAACTGAGTGTTTTGTGAGATTTCATTCATAATGAACCATAATAATAGCTACATATGTTAAGTACTTATGAGCCAGGAATTGTTTAATACACTTTCACATTTATTAATTCCCTTAATTCCGATAGAAAGCCTATGAATAAGATTCTTGTCTCCATTTTACATATGAGGAAACTGAGGGATAAACAAAGAAACTTCCCTCAGTTCACATAGCTGGTAAACTTGGAAATGGTATTTGAACTGTATATTATCAGTCTGGAGCCCAAACTCTTAATGACTAGTTATACTATATTAATGTAGTTTGAAGAAAAAAGTAAAAGGAGCAACAACTCTTGGGTTTGAAGGAAAATGCTGAAGCCCATATTGGCTATTATTATTGTCAGCAGGATCAGCTCTTAAATAAATGTTACATGTAACGATCCTGACCTTGGGCAAAATTAAGTCTTTCTCAAGAATCTACTACTGTGACCACTGCTAACTATGCAGTGGATGAATAATTAAATCTAGATGTCTCTTCCAGCAACAGTGGCAGCAAAAACTGGAGGTGGAGGTGAAGGGAAGGTAGAAGAGACAGACTCAGTATTCATAAAAGCCAAAATAATTTTGACATAAAATGTGTTTTAAGTATTGACCTTCCACGAATCCTAAGGACTACACCGTTAAAAAGTAGGATCTGCCTGCCATTTAGCAGCCAGCAATACAAAACCCTCACTGAGTCAAATGTAATATACATATCCGGATTCACAATTTGGTTTTCTTAAGGAGAAATGATTCCGTTATCATTAAATTCTTTTGGAAACTGGTTTTAATAATGTTCTTTGGTTATCAGGGGTATCGTTTTTCCTTCAGGCAAAGAGGGGAAAATGTGCAGCTTAAACCTTTTCTGTATGTGACAATGAAGTCTGTTCATTTCTGTGCAGGAGTGCAACAATGCTTTATCACTCAGCATGGGCAGGGTTGTGGAAGCAGGCAGTTTCTCAAACTGTAGAAAATTGCTGAATTCACAGATTTCTATCTTGACACAGTGAACTGACCAGAGATTATATGAGGCCCAGATTTGATTTGTTGGTTTGTTTCTTTGATGGCTGTGATTTTTTTTTTTTAGTGGAATAATAGTAAAACAACAACAAATAGAAACCTGTAAGAGGAGACATAATTGCACCACATATTAATATCTCCATTGCGATACCTAAGAAGGGTAGGAAAAATGAGCATATCTAAACTTCTTTTCACACGAGTCCTTATTTCCCTGTGTGTTTTTCAGCATAGACATGTTCCCTCCAATACAGGAACCAACAAAGTTCCTTTGCCTGCTTGCCCTGAGAATGTGTCTGTAGCTGCTCCAGATGCTGATACAATTAATCAAAAGTATAAATAAGACTCTAGATAACTTCAGAACAGTCTTGCCACCATATCATTTTCTGGATATTGATTTAATATTTATTGACTTGAAGTCACTGACAGTACCAAATCTTTTATCAAATATCTTGCCATTAGGGCTGGAAAAATTTTGTTTTGACCAACTCATGGCCTGCCCCTCCCCCAGCCTGGTGCATTTGTCAGCCGACTTGCTTCTGCTCTTCATTTCTTTGCTCACTAAGCCACCGTATCAATATTTCTTTCTAATTTATAATTTATAAAGAAGCTCTTTTTTGCTGTTAGTAAAAGGGAACAATTCTGTGTACTCTCTGGAATTCTGCTGAAAAGTGCACATTTTAAATTTAGGGACAAAGGCAGGATATGGGGTGTGTCAATTTGGGAATGCCGAAAGACTGAAATGTCATGACATTTACCATCCAGATGTCATGGCAAGCTGGGAGACAAGCCAGCTTGGCTGGTAATTAGGTGGCAGATGTCCAAGCAGTCTCACGTGAGACACAATATTTTTTGGATATTTGAGAGTTGGAACCCCAGCCCTGAAAAATAACTGAAATCATCTCAGTACTCTCTCTTTCTCTCTTTCTCTCTTTCTCTCAATCTCTCTCTCTCTCTCTCTCTCTCTCTCTCTCTCTCTCTCTCACACACACACACACACACACAAACACACAAAATAGGTATCACAATTTTATTTCTTTTTTTCTATTTATTTATCAGAAAAAGCAAATGCAAGAAAACAAAAATCAGTCATGATCCCTATTTCTGGTAAATTTCCATGCGGGTAAATATACTAGCCATTATTATTTTTACTTTTGCAAAACTTAAATGCTCACATTCTTCAAATAAGGGCATTGACACCAGAATCTGCATCTCCTGAGTCCCCGGTCGGCATTCTGTCCAGAATACCTAACTCTTGAATTTGATTATAAGTGCAGGGAACCCACTCTTTAATCCCCTTCTGAGCAAATGGTTGGACCAAATTCCCAATGGCTTCTCAAGAAAACTGGATGTATAGCTTCAAAGCCTTGGCTGAATAATGCTGGTTAAACCTATGTGGCTTACCAAAGCAAGAGCAGGAAGTCTGGAAAAAATTCTAGTTCTTGTGACTGATTCATTTTATTTAATTTAAAGGATACTTGGGAAATGTAAGGCATCCACTCCCAGCCCTCCTGAGGCTGTTTAACACACTTTTTACCCATTTAACACCCTATTCTTAATGAGTATCTTTTCACCATAGACCTTTAGGCTTATTGACCCCCTACCCATTATATAGCATTTTCCATATCTTTGATGCTTCAAGTCTAGGACCTTGTGGCCTAAAGGCAAAAGTCAAATCTATTACCACTCTGATGGTTTTGTATACCAGCATGGTAAAGGAGTAAAGCTGGCCCTTATGTACATGTTTTTACAACATTCATTTGTCAATAGTCCTTTATTATGAGACTAATTTTTCCCAATAACAACAGGGAGAGTTAACTATTTTAAAAGCATTTAGGAGAAAAGTCCCATTTGAAGAGGAGTGTCCTCTGAAAAATCAGACATTACAGCCTCAAACTTCCTGAGCTTGAAAGTAGCTTAAAATTGTTTTGGTGGACAGGAAAGTATTAGGGGAATCTGTTAGCTGTCTTGAGAGTTATGGAAGCAGAAAAAAAAAATGTGTTTTCCATATTGCCCAGAGGTATATTGTGCACACATAACTCAAAAGCAGCTAAACTTTCAAACTTCAAACTTCACACACGGCTATTGTCCTCTGAGGAAGGGTAAGGTATAAGTCAGAAGGAAAATGGCTAGAAAAGAACAAGGTTATAAAGTGTTTAAATATTTCTTGCTTGAGGAGCCTGAAGAGCCCCTGCTGTGCTGTGATTGCATTATTTTCTCTGCTCTCATATATCTGTTTGGAGGGAAGTCTTTCTACTGCTCTTAGGCTATGTTCTGCTCATTTCCCTATCCTACTAACTTATCATCTTTTTGGAGGGCCAGATGATTCTCACCCATGATTTCAGCCCTGCCCGTGGCTTGGGCCCATCTTATTCCAGGTTGGGGAGGAGCTTTAGCTTAGTCTTGCTGCTGATTTCCTCTTGGACTTTGGGAACTTAATACTTCAATTACTTAATTCCCTTGATCAACCCATCTGTCTTCTCTTGTTAGCCCAGGGTTCCAGTTTCTGGGAATTGATCTGAGACCCTCTTTTGCCTTGCTGACAGTTTAGCTTGGTGTTACCCTGTAGAAATATAAGGCAAGCTACTTAGGTAATTTGAAATTTTCTAGTAGCCATGTTGAAAAAATCAAAAGAAACAGGTGGAGTTAATTTTTAAAATATATGTTATTTAACCCAATATATTCAAAATTGTATTATATCAACATGTAATTAATTTTTTAAAAACTATTAATTTGATATTTGCGTGCTTTTTTTCATGCTGAGTCTTGAAACCCCAGAGTATTTTACACAGAGAGCACATCTCAGTTTGGACTAGACCCATTTCAAGTGCTCATTAGCCACATGTGGCTCAAGGCTGTTGAGCTGGACAGTGCAGATCTAGGATACAGACCTCTGTGTGAGACCTGTCCCATATCAATCTAAGTGACCAGCTTGACGAGAAGCCAGGATCTGGTTTAGACTTTCGCTGATACCTGTCTTTCTCCTTGCCCCATCATTATGTCCTTTCCATACATTGTTTTCCAGGTTTGTAATCTCTTTTCATACTCAGATTCTTGTGTCCTCATCTCCTGGATGACCTCCTTCATAGTCTCCGCCAGCTGGCCATCAACCGCTTGTGAAGGTCTTACTTGGCACCTGTTCGCAATATTTGCAATATTGCCTTCCTTAACTCATCCCATTAGCTCTTTCAGTGTTTGTTCTGACGCCTTTTATCTGGTTGGCTTTTTTTTTTTTTCTTTTTTTTTTTACTTTTCATGAAAAGAAAACAAAAGAGGTCATGCAGAAGCCCAGGTTGCATAGGACTAAGACTTCTGGGTTAAACCACAGATGCTAGTAACACCAGATTTGAGGTCCCTCTGCCAAACTGAGTTTGCTCATGCACAGAACAGATTATTAAAATAGGCATCTGAGAATAGATTTTATTATGTCTTCTGAACAAGGGTAACACCAATATAATTTCCATACCCAACCTAGATGAGTTACCAGAATATGTGGTTCTGAAATCTTATTTTTTAATATTTCCTAATTTTTCTCTCATAGCCAAGTATCTTTAAAAAATATTCTATTTGGCTTTCAGAAACGTGCAAAGAACTCTATAATATTGAAATGTGGTTTAAGTTTTCAGCAGAATAAATGAGAGCCTCCTCTGCTAAATAAATAAATCTATCCATTATATGTATACAGATGTTTGCATAGATGTATACAAATAGGGCTTATAAAATAATGAGGCCTCACTCCCGGGTGAGAAGGAAGATGTAGCTTCTTATCATATCTGAAATGGCTAACATGTCCCTCTAAAATGAATCATTAGCTATGTCCACATGACTTGAAAGCTAGAAAATAAAAAGTGGAACGTTTCAGTTAATCCATTCAGCTATTCAATGTACAACAAACATCCAGATGTTCAAAACATCCAAGCTGCATTTTTCAGAAGTTTTAAAACTTGCATATATTATAACTTTCCTCAAAGACAAGATAAAGGATCCAAAATAATATACTTTTCAATTCCTTCTCTAAAAGTGTGCTGACTTTTGACTCTTAAATTCTGGGAAAACCCAATTATTGGCCTATGGATTTCCCCAGTCCGTGGGTGTTGTGAAATGTTGGCCCTCTAATACAGGGGTTCTTAACCAAGGGTCCAGGTCCATGGAAAGATTTCAGGGGTTCCGGAAGCTTGAACTGAAAATTCAAAAAAACATTCTTGTGGGGACGTGTTGGTGCAGGTGTGATATATTTATTAAATAATACACAGTCTAGTGTGGACTTAGTAAGGGGCCCATGGCTTTCACCTGACTGGCAAAGGGGTCCGTGGGACAAAAAAGGCTCTAATGGCTATCTAAGCCACTCAGCAGTTACCTAAGAATAACTTAGAATATGTTTAATAAATGCATTCTAATAATAATATTATTCTAAACTTTCTTCAACTAAATAGTAGAAAATTTGACATACCCAGTATAATTAAATGTTGAATTATCCATTGTTAGATCTTCTATGCCATTGGGCCCCTTTTTGGTAAAGTGATTTTTAAAAGAATAACTTCAGTAGTATTTTATTACTCTCAGCAGTTATTATGACAATATACATTTTTATTTGTGCCACATACATTATGGCTCGGAATGAAGTTTGTATTATGTATTTCATTTTAGTGGTTTTTTAATTGCTGTTGTTTTTTGTCAGGTTACATAATTTTTGGTTTACAACATTGATTCTCTCTGAATGTAACCAGTGAGAATGATGATCTTAATCTTGACTAATAATTAAATCCATATACCACATAATTGTGCAGTATTCTTTTGAAAGTATTCTAATACTTATATCCAACATTAAGATTATTTCCCAAAGTGATGGGCCATATAGGGAATCCATCAAGTATCAACAGAATGTTTCAAATACTGGGATGAATAGATTTAGACCAACAGTGACATCAAAAGCCAGCTCCTCCTCAGATAAAAATCCACAGTAAGTTAGCATCGTGATATTCAGGACCCCACAAGGGGAACTATCTGAGAATATCATCACATGTTGGCTTGAAAGTATGTTATTAGCCTACCATTAGTGGGTTGAAAACTGTTCCCAGCAATATCAGATCCTAATACCTGGAACATTTAAATATTACTTTATTTTGGAAAAAGGTCTTTGCAGATGTGATTGGGTTAAGGACCTTGAATGAGGAGAAAATCTGGGATTATCTGTGGGTACCCCAACTGCCATCCCAAGTGTCCTTATAGGAGGGAGGTAGAGGGTGCTTTCCCACACACAGAAGGGAAGGTGATGTGATTATAGAGGTAGAGACTGAAGTGATGGCCAAGGAATGCAGGCAGCCACCAGCAGCTGGAAGAGGCAAGATGTGGATCCTTCCCAGAGCCTCCAGGGAGAGCCATCCCTGCTGACATCTGGACTTGGGCCCAGTGAAAGTGATTTTAAACTTTGGGCTTCCAGGGCTATGAGAAAACAAAGTTCTGTTGTTTGAAGCCACCCAGTTTGGAAACTAACACATCAGCCACCCTAAATAATAATAAAGACAAAGTACATAAAGTATAGATAAATGTATTTTTAGAAAGTTTGATTACACTAACCTACAGTCTAAATAAAAACAAGTCTTGGTATGCCAAGTACGGTTTCAAGATAAGTGCCCTGATTTCCCATTGCAAGTGTACCAGAGATCTTAAACTCTTTTTATTTGGAAATTCTGAATCCATCATTACCTATGGGTAGGGTTGAAATGAAGGTAAGTTGGTGGTCAAGGATTTATTCTGTGACAGAGAGGCAGAATGGAAGAATTCAAGATGAAGCCTGGAACTAATAGTACGAATACATAAAATAGGAAGGTCAAGGAGAAAAGAGTGAAGTTGAGAACCTGAGAAAGTAAAGAAAATGAGTAGATGTGGTCGACAATACAGGCTGGGAAGAGCCATTTGGACTCTGCCCTCAAACGGAGAGAGGGTGTGTCAAGCCCTCTTGCCTACCGTGCTTGCCAAATCCACCAACTCCAGAAAGGACATTTTGGTGGGGCATCCTCATCCTTATAGATCTTATGTTATTGGCCACTATTCCCCATATAAGGCCTGTTTTGAAGAATTCTATCTTCAACGTCCCTCACATGTACCCACTCTTAATTCTACATCTTTTTTTCATGTTGTCATATAATTGGAGTGAATGCCTGGTCACCTGTCTTCTTTCTTGATTCTAATTTCCAACTGCTTCCTCAATAGGTCCTGTAGGATACTGGCTGCCACCTTATATTCACTGGTTAAAGCTCTCGTGTGTTTTACCTACTTAAACTACCTCTTTTCCTTTTTCCTTAATTAGCTAATCACTATTCTCTAGCCCTCATCTGGAATCCTTGTAATCCAAAATCAAATTGTTATGGACATTTCAACCATTAGGTAGCAATAACAGAATGCATACTAAACCTTTTTGGAGTTTTGCAAGATATTGTACCTTTTGTTAATTGAATTGAGAGATGATTGCCCTATGATTACCTCAATTACTACGCAGCATAATTTACCATAATGACAATTAACTCCTTCTACTGAATCACTGACTGAGGTAAGATGTACAAGAATTAGTGCCTCTCTCACTCTTTCTTTCTCTCTCTCTCTGTCCTCCTATGTACAAACATCACAATAAGTAAGCATTTTAAGCACAATCTAAGAGCACTTATTTCAAAGGGTCTTTCCTCCTTACTATGAAAATCAAATTATCTCTAAATAAAAGTAAAAGGCCAATTCTTCAAACTCATAGTCGACTGGATGCTTTGATCTGGTTTTTGGTTTGTGGAAGATGGTCCATAACCTAGGTATTGTATGATATCTTTATTTCTAAGTTCATTTGTTTCTAAATTGCCCATAGTACTTCATATAACAAGCCTTTATTACAGTTTACCAACTTAATGCCAGCTTTGCAAATCTTCTTAATTCCAGAATAAGGGGAAATGAAGGATATTGTAACACAAATATATAGATGCTTTCAGAAGTTTGATATTTGATGGTCTCATTTTTTTTGTGAAAATACTGAAGCAGAAAGATGATAAGCATTATTTTGTGGGTTCTTTTTTATAATCATATTATCAGTCAAATATTTATAGATGAAATAATATGATTCTGGGGTTTCTTTAAAAAAAATCAGGGGCTGCAGTGGGGAAGTAATTGGAGATACAGGTGGAACAAAGTTATTGAAGCTCAGTGATGGGTACATTTGGGTTGAATCTTACTATTTTCTTTTCTTTTGTATGTGTTTGAAATTTTCTATAATAAAAAAGTGTTTAAAAAGACTATAATCAGGTAACTGCTATGTGACACATGTCAAGGAGCCTGCCTATGGTCCTAGCTCTGCCAGCAACAGTTATATGACTTTAGTGAGTCACAACTTTCTAGACCTCATTTCAGTAAAAATGAAGGTTCACATCAGTGGTTCTCAAGAAGGGGAATTGCCTGGAAAACCTTTTAAAACTTCACAGGCAACTCAGAATTTTAATTGGGACTTGGAGCTAGAGAGGAATATCTATTTCAAAATAACTTCTCAAGTAACTGTGTTACCACCATTCCTTATACACACACAGATCTGAGTGTAACAATGCGAATGACTTTAATTTTACAGATGCAGATAGGATTCTGAGCATGTTAATCTTTGAAAACTCCCCTCGTGCTTCTAACTGGTGGTCCATGTGCTGGACTTTGAGAAACACTTTTCTAGATCATCTGCATGGTTCCTTCCCACTCTAAGGCGAACGATCATGTCACATGAGTGTTATCTTTTGTCTGCTTTCTGTTTCTATTCCATGAACAACTAATTATTTAATTACTAGTATTTAATGGTCAAAAGCATGATACTAGGTTTTTGTGTGTGTGTTGAGTCATATAATGAGGTAGAAAAAGACTTTGGCTTAATTAGATTTCATGTTTGAGACCTCTGGGCCATTACTAGAAAAATTAGTCTCTCTTGAGCCATTACTAGGAAAATTAGTTTCTCTATCTGTATCTATCTATCGATTGAAAGATAGATATAAGCAAATAATTTTTAAAAGACAGAATTATAGTTGGGGAAAGAGAATTTCCAAAATTAAATTTAGCCTATCAATTTACCACTGACTGTTTAAACATATAAATGATTTAAATATATTATCTCCAAACCTTGCATCTTAATACTTACATTGTAGGAGTTTTATTCTTTATGCCAGTCCTAATGGATAGAGTATTAAATTGCGATTAATGGAATCCTTCCTGCTTTTCCACCTGTTTTTAACCAATACATATATGCTACATGAGCAGGAAACTAGGATATGCTGCTGCTGAACACCAGTCTTCTTTCATAGTGAACAAAGTTTAGATGTGAATGTCGGGAAAAATATTTTCATTAATTTCTGCTTCAAATAAGGGCCCATAAATATAATTCACCAAGGATCTAAAGAGCCCCAATTATTTTAAGACATAAACTTTTTTTTTTAGGAAGTACCGGGGATTGAACTGGAGGAGACCTCGTGCATGGGAAGCAGGCACTCAACCACTAGAGCTACATCCATTTCCCAAGGCATAAACTTCTTTTTTGAATTGAGGACCCTTTCCAAACCTAGAAATTATAGTGTAGGCTAGTGGTCCCAAACTCGGGAGAGGGGGCAATGTAAGTAAAACTAAGAAGTCATCAACTTCCCTTCTTTACCTTTCTGAATTATTCACTTAGAAATTTCCTATCTTAGAAGAGATGATTTTATATAGCATCATATTTGGGAAGCCAATTTTATTCCCTATAGTACTGATGAGAAGCAGAACTATGAGATGTTAATTAGTATTATTACAATGAGTGCTGAGTATATAGAAAATCTAACTCATCTATGGGATATAACATCTGACAGTGATAATGAAGGCGTTTGCACCAACTGGCTTTGTCTCACTCTAGAAGTTGTCTTTTAGAATTGCTGTTATGTCCCATAAATATGTTTAATATTTTATTTGTTTTTTTTAAAGTTTACTACAGAATAAAGGAGTTAAATAAAATTGTAACTGACTCTCAGCCAAAGAATAACACCTGTGATCCCCATAGTGTAAAGCCTACTTGAAGCAATTTCGATAGCTAGTTTTGTGACTTTCTTACAAGACGAAGGGTGACATGTAAAGTAATATGGCTCATATAAGCGTCTCAAATACAGGCACAGGTAAATGCCTCAAAAACTCAAATATTTTATTAGATGAGATTTCTAATTCAGTAGTTTCCATGCTGGTTACCAATGTCCAAGTTTGCTTCTATGAAGGAAAGATAGTAAATTCCTAACAATGGAATTATTGAGTACATTGCATGTTTTAAAAAGACTCCAGAAACACAGCTCTTACATTAGCTTTGTGGATTTTGCTTTTGTATTTATCTGTAAATAAATTGAACAGAGACTTTCCCTTGGTTCTAGTTAGTAATTGAGTAAGTAATATTGTTAAGGGCCACTGATGTTAAAGAAATCAGGGAGGGATGTAGGGGTGAGGTGATCCTGAGAATCTTTTCCTATTGTCCACCACCCTAGAGTATCTGAAATAGCCCACGAATTCTCAAGGGAGCCAAGTCAGGCAACAAAACCCAGAACAAAAGGGAGAGAGCAGCAGATGCTGCCATGTGCCTTGCCATGTGATAGAGGAGTCCAGGATCACCAGCAGCCAGTCATGGGGAGAAAGCATCACCTGTTGATGTCTCAAAATGGAAATTTTTCTCAGCCTCAAAACACTATGCTTATAAGCTAATGCATTCCCACTGTCTAAAGCCAACCTATTTTATGGTATCTACTTTTGGCAGCAAAGCAAACTAGAACAAAATATTGGGCTAACAATGGGAATCCAAAAAAAGGATAAGAACCTGAATGATGCAGAGCCAGGGAAGAAGTTAAGAAGCTAGAAGTCTTGTAGGATGGACTCTACATTGGTTGATTTGGTGGCTCAACAATGCTTTTATAGACCAGGTTTTTCTCTCTACCGTCCACAGTATGTCAGCTTTCTCTTGTACTGGCTATCCTGGGCTATAGTTTTTCTAGAGGCCAAATCCAAGAAAACCAGGCTCCAGAAGAACAAAACATGTCTACCTCTGTGTCATCTTCTTAGGTGCAAAGAAACCTTTGCCAGCAGTCCCCCCTCCCCCAAGACATCTCCTCTCATCTCATTTGTCAGGATTAAGTCACATGTTCATTCTTAAACCAATAAAATTAAAGTTAAACCCTCATCCTTTACTCTCCTTAACTTATTCCCAGGATTAAACCTGCTTTCCTTTGTTCTTGTCTTTCGTGGGAATAAAGGCAGCTGGTAGCTGTCCTCCATTTGTTTTTGCATGTATTTAGAAGACACTGCTCCTTTTCTTCCCTCTCCCTCACTTAATCCCTTACTTTTTGGCCTATTTATTTTGTTTGCAGCTATTTAGCCACTCCAGTTAGTTCTTCAAGCACTTCTAAACCTATTCTGTTTTCTTCTGGTGGGAATCACACTTCCTCTGCTCTCCAACCTACAGCAGGGCTGAAACAAAAGCTACCTGCTTACATTTTCCCCTTCCCTCATCCCTCAGGTACATAGCTTATGCCAAGGTCTGCTAGAGAAGAAGTGAGACTTCAAAGCTCTATAAGCTGAACTACTCAGAAAAGCTACATGCATAACTGCTCAAGGGCAGGTAGTTTTCAAAAACTGTAATGTGGAGACATTGGGGACATTGCTTTCCTGAGAACTTTGCCACGAGTATTTTATTTTCAGTACAATGAGAGGCCATTGAAGGCTTTTAAACTGGACAGTGACATGATAAAATTTCATTTCTAAAAATTATTATGGCTATTGGGGAAAAAATGGATTGGCGGAGGCAAAAAAAAAACAAAAAACAAAAAAACACCTAGTAAGTATTTCACAAGTGTTCCCAGAATATAATGCAATAAGAAGACTGAACACTCAGAAAATGTGGCCCTTTTCCTGCAATATGTTTCCCAGTCCAAAATAGCCTGTTGTGGAATTTTACAGCTAAGTTCAGTTGCCCCTTCAGTTCAGCAATGTACAAGGACTGATCTATTAACATCATGTAGTAAATGTTAGGAATTTGTATAACTTAGCTAATTGATGTATAAAAATCCAGCCAACTGGTCTACTCTATCTGACTATAGGTTGTAGGAACTGGTTTCTTAAAAAAAAAAACCACTCTGGAAAAAGTAACTGTAACTATATGTTGAATGTTAGCAGTCATTGATGTTTATAACCAGTAATGCGCAATTGATAAGAGTGCGGGCTCTGGAGTCAAACTTAAGGGTCTCCGCCAAATCCTTGATGTGTGACTTTGGGCAGGTTATTGAAACTCTGACTCAGTTTCCTCACCTATAAAATGGAAATAATAGTATCAATCTCATAGGGTTCTTGTGAACTCTAAATGAAAATACTAATGGAAAGGACTTCACATAGTTACAGGGTAGGGCACACTGTAAGCACCTAGAAAAGGTAGTCGCTGACGTATTAACAGTTTTATTCAAGTTAATAAGCTAAAACCTTAGACTGGAAAAAAGACTAAGTGTGGATTATTATGAGGGTGGAAAAAATCAGGAAAAGAGTTAAAAATATTCTACATGGTTCCTTCACCAACCACCTAAATACTCATTCTATATCCTTTTGGTCATTTTCCCCCAATAAAACCGTGTTTATTACCTACTTCTGACAACCACCTGAAGAGCTGCCTGCCTCCTGCACAGCCCTGAATTACAGATGATGTATTAGAAGCCATAGATTCCCTATGCCTTCCCCACATACACTCAATAACGGTGCCAGAGCTGGATAAAGAAGAGGGCCCCAGAAGGTTTATTCATCTTTTTATTTCTTGTTGTCTGCATTGTAATCCTGACCCCTGGAACTAGTGCTCTTGCCCTTTTGCCCCCTTTCTTGCCTTAGAGCTATTGTCAAATGCATTAATACACAATAAATTGGAATGGTTTCTGGGACAGACTGTGAGAGAAGGAGCCTGTTCTTCCCTATAAATATGCCGTCGACTGAAGAGTTTGCAAACACTGTGATTGCGGCAGATTAAAGGAAAGCAGGCTAAATTGAAAGGGAGGCAACTGCAAAAGGCCGGGGCAACCTTTCAACTCCAGGTCGGAAAAATACCTGAAGATTTTTTTTTTTTAATATTGTGAAGAGGAGGACAATGTACAGTGAATCTACAGAGCTGCTTCAAGAGGCTTTTCTCTTGATCTGATTGAGCCGTTTGAAGTGTGCTTGGAAGTTCTCACCCAGCCCGTGTCAGCATCCTGCCTGCTCCCAGCCGTGAAAAGTTAACCATCTCCAGAATCATTAGTAAAAATTGTCAGGTATCTGATGGTTGTCCCTTCGGAACTGTAGGGTACGGGTATGAAAAGCATACATGCCCACGTTTGTCTTTGGGCTGTGGGGCTGCTGGATGATGCACAGGAACAAAGCACACCCAGAACTCCATCCAGATGGTGCCTGATAATAGTGTCAGTGACGGAGAATTCGTGTCAAAAGGCAGATAATCCATAGAACAACTTTGATTATCCACCTTACTGTCCCCAGCTTCTGAGCCTTTGAAAATGCCACTCCTTGAACCTGAAACAATCTTGCCATTGCCATCACCACTGGCCCCACCTTGCATCACCTTTACCTGTGGGCTCAGATTAGACGTCAGCAATCTAGGAAGCCTTTCTTGCCCTTCACCATGTTGAAGTTAGGGCCACCGTCTATGTTCCCTTAGCACCTTGATTCCCCACTTGAAACACTTAATATACCAAACTGACTCCTTGCTTATGTGCCAAAATTCATTGCCTAGTAGTCTATACATTTTATGAAGTTGTGTCATATATTTACCCCAGAACTTAAAAAGCAATCCTCTATGTGTGGCAGATTGACAGTAAATTATTTATCAAAAATAATTGGATAACTATGATTTTGGGAGGGAGAGTTTTTCTGACTGTCCTTAATAAGCTGTTATTCCCAGTCCTTCTAATTGACTGGTACCCAGGTGCCAGGAGGTTCAGCAACAGAGAGGGGTAAGATTAGAACAAGCTCAGAACCTCCTCTTCTGATTAGAACTCAGGGTTGGCCACGTCTCAGCTGGGGAAGAAGACAGCATGAACCAGGCGCATTCAGGGTAAGTCTGCGTAATGAACAAGGGAGAAGTGACAAGGAAAATCATTTCAAATTTCTTCGGTATTAGCATTTCTTAAATAATTGGTGAACTAAACAATGTCCACCTCTTTGCACTTTCATCAATAGACTATAAAGCAGAAGCAGCCCTCTCCTTTGCTGCCTTGGCCTGAGTTTCTTCTTCCCCTTGCTCAGTTCATGATTTTAGACTTTCAGGAAATTATCTTTATGATTCTCTAGTCCATGGCATACCTTGCAAATGCTCCTGTAACCAAGTCTGTCTAATGAAGGTCATAAAAGCTAAGTCAACATGAGATCTGGGAGCGGAACCCAGTGGTCCTGATGTTCCTACCAACTGAGTCCCCCACCCCCATTCCTCTCTCTCCTCCTATCAAGGCAAGTTATAGTATTTCATGCCATCTTGTCTTATTGATTGAGTCACACATCTCTCATTCTGCAAAGTCAGGGTCCTTCAGTCAGGCTCCACAAGGACTCTTACCTCATTAGCCATCTTTGACTTTGTCACTGAAATTATTTACTACTTCTGGAAATTAAAAAAAAAAAAAAAAAGTAAGATGTCAGGGTCACCAGGAAAGGCCTTAGATAGGACACCCTGTATTTCCTTCCTGGACAGAGGCATGAGAATATGTTGTCATTATTAGAGCACTGAGCTTATCCCTTCTGAATAGAACCTTAACTTCTGCCCATAGAAATTCTTATTCAACCACCTAAGAATGCAATTCTTGTACACCTAATGTGTGTGTGTGTGTGTATTTATATATATATATATATATATACACACACAAAATGTATTTTCCCCACTTATAACATAACTTAGATTCTCCAGCAGTCCAGCAGGGCGAGCCCCTTCTTTATATTTGGTCTTCAGTAACTGAATAAAGGGTTTTATTTCTGTCTTGGTCTGGAAGTACCTTGGTAGCATTCTTTATCAAAAAAGAATACTGAGGATATTTTTGCCAAAAATAGTTTAATATCCTTCTCAACCACTAGATCTTAATCCTTTAAAAAAAATTCTCTCCACCATTCCTATTGTTTTTCAAAGATTTCTCTATCATCTTAGAGAGGCAAGTTGCAGCTACCCTTAGCCTCCATCTTTCACATTTACCTGTGTTGCTCTGGGGCAGCTTGCTTTATATGCTGGGCAGGTTCCTTAAGAATCCATTAGGAATTGGATTCTTGAAAATCAAGTCATTGTTTAAGTATATGGAAGAACTTACTATTTGAATGAAGCCTATTATGAGCCTTCTTCTAATGCAAATAATCACTCCTTTATCTTCTTTATCTTATCTTCTTTACAAATCTTGATTTCCACTGCTTTATTTAAAGCAGTGCCTATTTGTATAGTTATCTTTACATGATGGTTATTCTCCAATCTTATAATTGAAAAGTAAGTAATTTTCATTTACTCTCTGGCTTCTAACTCCTGCAAATCTTCTATCTCTATCTTTAATTTTCTTAATTCTCTTGTAGAACCCATAATAGTCACTGCAAAATTATTATATCTCTGTTTCAGTCTGAGAACCTATGCAGCTGGCTAAGAGTCCAGAGCATACAGAAGGGAATGAAGTACTCAGAGCCTTGCAAGGAAAGAGGACTGTGGGTGACATTTCCGAAATGGTGATATATCATGATTTCCTCACAAAATGTAGGAGTGTCTGATTTGGGCATTGAATTCTCAGATAAACTCAAATATGTTTTCCTTCTCTTTCTCCCACTCTGGATTTATATCATATAAATGAGAAATGGGTCATCTTGCCTTTGAGTCATTTATGAAGAAAGTTTTCCTCTTCTAGTTCTGAAAAGAATGATTATTTTCCTTTTAGAGAGGCTCAAATAAATATCAATCAGAAATGAATGTGAAGATGAAACTTGTCTTGCCTTTTTGCCATTAAATACATATTTGGAGAAATGTACTTTTCTTTTACAGATTTCCTCTCTTTGTCACATCAGTATGTACTGATTGCGACCTCAGAGCTAAATCTTAATGTTGTGCCCTGGTCACTGCAGTGTTTTCCAGCCCACACCCAAGCAGAAAATCCAATGAGAAACGGGAAGCTTCCAGCCCAACTTTGTTTAAACTGCATGGGCTTGGCCATTTCAAAAAGCATCCGAGGTCGAAGTGCTCCCAGGAACTGAATATTTTGCTCAATGAGTCGGGCTCGTCATTCATTCTTGTGACCCATTCTTCAAGGCTGCTCTCCCAGGAGGTCTGAAAATGAAACCAGATGTTTTATAGATGTAGAAAATGAACCAGACATACTGAGAACCTGAATGATCAGCCAGTAGGGGAAGAAAGAAAAAACGGGATGTCGTCCAATGACCCTCCTTTCCTGAGTGGTCCGCAAATGCCTCATGTTCCTGCTTCTTTCCTTGGTTAAGAGTTGATGTGAAAAAGCCCTCTCTGATGGGCTGTGGTCTAGTTGGAAAGCCACGTCAATTGTGGCTCCCAGGGCCCTGAGTTCTAGCTTCACCTTCAGAACCAGCAACTTGAGTCCCTCGAAGTCCCGCTGGTGCTGGATCCGTCTACTTCAGGAGGGCGTTCGGGGCTGCCGTCCCTCTCCAAGCAGGCTGATTAACTGCAGCTGCTGGCAAATTAGTTTTCTTCAGGAGCTATTTATTACTCTCAAATTAGCAGCATATTCAGATTGAAGCAAAAACAAAGGCATTTGTAAAATGAGGACACGAAAGAGATGTGGTCATGTGTCTGGTCTTGCTTTGTGCACTGATATCAGAGCAATGTGGGGGGAAATAAGACCACCTGGGTCCTTTTATCCTCAGCTGTTGCTGGTCCCAGCTCACAGAAAGGCCCAAGCACAGGCAGGATTCTGATCACTGAGGGGTTTCCTGATATTGGAAAGGACAGACCAAATGAATACTGACACTGTCTGGCTAAATTACTCTAAATTCTCCCTGCAGTTTTAACTAGTTCTGTTTTTTATCTCCTCGCATTTTAACTCAAGCCTATGTGTATTTTTGTATTATTAATTTTTAAAAGTCTGCAAAGTGTATGACATCGTCTATCTAGTTTCAAAGTAGGTGCAGCATGACGAAGTGGGAAGAAGCTGGGCTGGAAGCTGGGACCCCTAAGTTCTGGTCCCAGATCAGCTACTAATGTACTTTTTTTTTTTTTTTCTAACTAATGTACTTTTTAGAGTCTATATGTTCAGGATCCCATGGAGGATCCTATCATGGAAGAGACCTTCCTATCATGAGGAGAGGGGCGAGGGAGAGGGGAAGCCTATACTTTTTTGCTGTTGCCCGTTTATAAAAGTACTTCAAGTCTTTTGGTAACAAGAATTGCACTTTTTCATTCCAATAAGATACAGTCTCCATCAAAGCAGAGTGTGTATAGAACCTGACATTAAGAGAATTTGCTGTTATTTTTTTCCATGAAAGTAATCCTTCATGGAGGAGGATTGGATTACCTCATGAAGCAAAAGAGCAAATTCACTTAATTTTAGTTTATTCAGGTGATTATCCAATTCACTCTTATTCTCTTTTTCTCCCTTGACTTCCTGAAGAACAAAAAATATGAGCTATGCATGGATGCTGTATTTCCAAACAAATGTCCAGTTGTGCTCAGGAAATATCCAACACTGAGTCAGATTGAAACTTAGGCAGGATGCTTCTTGAAGTTGGTCTACTGAGAAATTACCTTCCATATACAAATATCAGCACATGGAATAGACATGTTCAGTGTCAAAAAAAAGGCCAGCAATAATTACTAGGTCAAAAGTCAAGTAAGATCATATCTAGCTGTGGGCCAGCAGGCATAATACTTTTCTCAGCAAGAAGCAAACTATCATTGAGCTAAGACCCAGTAATAGTTATTCCAAACAGCTCAAAGAAGATTCATCACTGGGGATGACTAGTAACTGAGTAAAAGAAGGACCCCAAATCTCCTAATGCAAATATCAATTCAAAAATAAAAATTATTATTATTTCTAATCCCAAGCCCTAGAGCATGAATTTGGATAATTTAATCTTAAAATAAAAATCCCCTCTAAGTAGAAATATAGTCTATCGGCCTTAGATATCCCTTTTGGAGGAAAGGAGAAAGGTTACAAAGACAAAAAAAAAAAAAAAGTCAGGTATGGCAGCTTCAAATTATTTTATGAATCCCCAAAAGAAAAATATTATGTTTGTAAACTAATCTATTCCTCTGGGTGTGATACCCTTTGATTGCATTCAGTTCAGTTGATGGGCCTGTGATAAGATTACATGATAAGATTGCTTTAGGACTTTTCATTGGACTACATCAGTGAGGTGTGACTCAGCTTGAGTCTTTGCGCCCTTGCTGGGTCTGATATAAATGGAAACACAGAGCGAGAATCACTCAGATAGACACAGGAAAGGAAAGCTACCATGTTTGAGCCGGCCATGTAAGAAAGAGGACTGCAGGATCACTTAAACAGGAAGTCCTAAGAGGCTGAGCCCATGGAGCGGCTCAAGAGGAGATGGTGAGCCTGGAGGGGAAGGAGAAACCTGGCGGAGATGAGCGGCCATCTTGCTTCACCACATGGCAACCCACTGGGATCAACAGTAGCTGGCTTTGGTGCGAAAGCACCTCTGATGGTAACTTGGTTTGGACTTTTCAGGGTCTTGGAAATAAAGCCCCTTTATAAAAGCCATCCCATTTCTGGTACTTTGCATCAGCACTCCTTTGGCAAACTAATACATGGGGGAAGAGGTAGAGAAAAACGATTAAAGCAGAGGATATGACTTAAAGAAAGAAATATATATATACGTATCACAAAGAACAAGGAAGAACTTAAAACAAAAATAGGTTTGCTTTAAAACAAAGAAAAAGCCTTACCCAAGGGTAAATCTCCCAGTTCTTTTATTGTTGGACATGTTTGCTTCCTCCCACCTCTGCTAATTTGGATAAAAGTCTTTGACACACATTCTCTCCTGGGTTATCAGAACTTCTCTTTTCTCACACTGACAAAGGGCATCTAACTGCAAATCAGAGGAGCACAGAGACACATGTGGACATGCTGGCAAAACCCTGACCCCTGCAACGCATCACTTCTGCCACCTTAGCCTCTAGTTTATAGGCAGGAAACGTGGCTAGGATGGACACACTTTCAAAAACCTTCATAATATATGAATAGCAAATATACTGTATTCAGTGAGAAACCAGCTACTTTATTACCTTTTGAGGTGATGAATGAGAAGAGGTAGGTGAAAGAGAGAGTGAAAGCAGAGAGGGCTGAAGAGTGAAGAATCAGAGTTAGAAGATAGAAGCATCTATCTAAAGATAATGAGAAAGAGAGAGACAGAGAGAACATTTTGGTGATACGATTTAATAGTAAGAGATAATGCAAACCAAAAAAATAAAAATATATATTTGAGACTTTTTTATATTTAATATTTATTTTTTGTTGTTATTGTTGACACCAGATTTTAATTCACCAGTAACTGACTGTGAAGTCTTTTGCTACCCAAAGGATCTTCCTTCTCTGGTTTTTCATATTACAACATCTGATGAAGAGGCAGAGGACTTAAAAACCAGTTCAACACAATTATCCTTCTTAGCAGACAGGTGTGAAGAATTTTCTTCCTTCGAATGTGACACAATTTGGCCAATAGAGAAAAGAACCCTGTTCTGTTGTACTCCAAATGATTGTTGCAAACTTTTTTGTTAGACCATGGACATTTAAGCAACAGAGGGGAGGATTTCACTTAAATCATACCTTCCGTAGAAATGTATCTCCCTAAATTACAGTTGAGTAGTCTTGTATCAAATAATTTACAGTGTGATTATGGGTATAAAATGACTGAATCAGCTCATGTACAAAAAGAAAATCTTTAGATCTTCATGTGGCCTAAAGGCTGGAGCTTAACAAGAAGAAGGCCTCTTCCTAAGACAGTTCTTACACCTTACGAGGCACTTGGAAGCCATGAACTTGAGAGAAACTTCAGCTTATTCCCGAGCCTGGCCCTACATTTGATATAAGCAATATGTTTGTAGCAGTCACTCTCATACGACTGTATAAATCCCTGTATCAATAGTTTGCATCCTGAATGCATTTGTATAAGGAGTTGCGGGGGATGCTGATTTCATATTGGAAACAAGGTTAGGTGGAGGCCTGGAACTGAATGTATGGAGTGCTGTAACTCAGCACATTATAATTCAGACTTCTACCATACTCCAGAGGAATCAGTCTGGGTGACTTTATAAGACTAAATATTGGAAAAATTGCCAGCACTACTAAATCAACCAGGTTGTGGCAGTATACTCTTTGCAAGAAAATTAGTGCATTAATTCTTTCCAATCACTGATTGAGTTAGCGCAGCATGTAATCTGATTTTTGAAATGATGCCCTTGCATACGCTAGCAGCCAGAAAGAGGCAAGTGTGCTGAACCAGATGTCGTCCTAAGGAAAAGGAGACTGCTTGAAATGTAAGGTGGTAGAAAATGGCTTATCTATGGATAGGAACCAGGGCTTTCAGAAATTGTTTGGTCTCACTTTGTTCCCATTTTCTGGATTTTTTTTTTTCCTAAAGAAAAGGCAAAATTGGAAAGGAACCAAGGTTTCATGCCTTCAAGTCAGGTAGAGTGAGTTCATATATCCATCATTCATTGGCACTATTGTTTTAATCAATTTATTTAGCTTCTCTACGTCTCCATTTCCTCATTTGCAAAAGAAGGAGGTGATAATAGTATTGACTTTGAAGAATTATGAAGATTAAATGGGGTAACCCATGTTATTGGTTGAGCTCAGTGCCTGAGACAGAAAAGACCACATGAGTGGTTTCAGCCATCTTTCATAGTCTCATTATCCCCGTTTTTTAAGACACAGGTAAAGCAATGGTTTCAAAGATTTTCAGGGAGAAGTTAAATGGGCATGTGCTGCGCTCTCTCTATTTTTTTTGTTTTCTTAATTGTTTTTAATTACAGCAAGTTTAAGCCACAGGTTGTTCAAATGCTAACTAATGCTGGGCATGATGACAGTGAGTTTCAAGGCGAGATGGCATCAGGAGGAAGTGAATTTGAATCCTTATTTCCATATAAATGCTTCACTTGCCTTAAAAATGTATTTAATCTTTATTCTGATTTGAATATTCTGAAAAATGAAGAAAACCTATTTAGCTACTCTTATGGGCTGAATTGCATTCCCCCAAAAGATACATTCAAGTATTCTCTCCCAGGGCCTTGAATGTCACCTTATTTGGAAATGGGATTTTTGAACGTGTGGTTAGTTATGAGGAGACCAAACTGGACTAGGGTGGGCCCCAATCCAACATGGCTGGGGCTTTCATAAGGAGAGAAGAGACACAGCTAGACACGAGGGGGAAATGCCAAGCAGAAATGGAGGCAGAGACTGAAGTTCTGCAACCACAAGCCAAAGAAGAACAAGGATTGTGGGCAACACCAGGAGCCAGGACAGGTAAGGAGGACAGGCTCCTCCTCTGTAGGTTTCAGAGGGAACATGGCCTTGTCAACAACTTGTTTTCCGACGCTAGCCTCCAGAGCCATGAGACAATAAATTTCTGCTGCTTTAAGCCACCAGGTTTGTGACAATTTGTTACATCAGCTCAAGGAAACTAAGACAGCTTATACATAGGAGTGGCATAAGTTTTTTTTCTAAAGCAAAACTTTAACTCTTCTTTTTAAATGCTTTATTATTAAATAATAGTTTGCCTTGTCCAATGATACTTAGCTTTCTTTTTACTTCTGGAAAGAACTTTACAACGTTGAGAAGTTATTAGGGTTACTTTTTTTTTAAGGGGCGGGGGGATATTATGGTCTTATCCTTAGTCTTCAAAACACTGTTAAACATGGATTTTCTCCCCTCTTTTTCAAGCTCATTTCTTTGGTACCAACTTGCAGCCATGTTTATAATCTTTTTGTTTTCATCCTAGCAAAATTGAGAGAAGGGAAGTCGAATCCACTGCGAAATAAATCTTCCCTGGGGGATGACATAGCCTTCAAAAAGAAAACCAGTGATATGAAAGGGAGAAAACATTTAATCATGGAGAGCAATAATTGGCATTGTAAATATTAGCAGAGGTGGTAAGGGTGGAGGACCACATGAGAATGAGGGAACTCCGGCATCACTTATCTTGCTTGATGCTTTCATTGAGTGTTCCTGCACCGGCGCCTCGTGTGAGGAGGGAACCCACTGCAGCTACATTTAGCATCCCCTAATAAATGCTGCTGCTTCTTTCTTTTCTTCTTCTAGACTCTATTCTTTCATGTCCTTCTGAGTCTTCAGCAAGGAGAAAGCCCGTCATAGCACATTCCTTTATACACTTCCTTTTTACCATTATGCAAGGAACTCTGAATTGGATATTGATGGTCAGTTTGCTCTGGAGGAAAACAATTAGCTGTGTGATATTATCTAAATGAAAAGTGTGATACTAAAACATGCAAAGGATTCATCTCTACAGCCCAGTTCTCAAGGCAGCATTTATCCTAGTTTTTCTGCTAATTCTTTTAAAGCCTGGAAAATCATTTTCCTTGACACCTACAGTGTGATGTGATCTATTTATTCTATTTTGTTCTTTCCTGTGGTACTTAAATTCTGACTTTTTTTATTACAAGCAATATAAATGTGCCTTACTGTCCCCCTCCTCCTCCTTCTTCCAGCTCTCACACACAAAATTATAAGTCATATGAGACCGAAGAAATTGTCTAAGTCATCTTAGCATTTCCATTTTAATATTTGTCAAATTGAATGTTTTAACCTGTGTACATTAGGCAAACTTGCATAAAATACTAGGTTATTTCAAGCTGGATAGGAAGCTCAGTTTCAACATAGGCTGATTTCTACAATAGGAGATAAGAAAGAAGAAATAGGTGAGTGAGCATAGTAAACAGAAGAGAGAAATATCCCAAGCATTTAGTTCCCAGGGCCTCTATTTTTATGTATGGGCCGGTCATTGTCTGTTTGTATGTTCATTCTTTTAGCCTTTAGGCATGCTCCCAACTCTTTTCAACAGAACAGTTTCTGTTTCCTTCTCTCTCCCAACTGTTCTTTATTGAACATTTACTGTGTTCCCAATGCTCTAGTGGGCACTTTACATTCATTTAGCTCATTTACTCTTGCAGCAGCCCCTTGTGGTGTGGTAGCATCCCATTTATGGGAGCTTCTGTGATTCTGCGATGGACTTGTGCCTAGTAAAGCCTTCATTACGCTACATTATAATCAATTGCTCATTCATTTGCTGCTTCCCATTAGACTATTATCTCGTTCACTATTTCATCTTTTGCAAAGAGCATAATGCCAGGTAATTAGAAGGTACTTATTCAGTACTGGCAGAGTGATTGAAAGCTTGCTTATAAAACACGAGGGTCCTTCGCAGGGTCAATCTGGCCAGGACCCCACCTCCCCGGCAATGTGACACCACCCCTTCAACATGGCCTTTAGGCTTCTATGACTTTTTACAGTCATATGATTCTTAAAAGTTTTGTAAACTTCAGATGTTTAAAAGCATCAGTCCTTCTATGTACCTATGGTTAGGTTTGAATGACTGTGTGTGCACGCACATGCCTGTATCGACATGCAGAGATGTTCCCAGTACAGGGCCTACTGGGGAGTAAAAAGGCTCAATCACAGCATATGTCGAAGAACCAAAGGTGTGAACATATACATGCATATTTGCCCACCTATATACAGGCACAGTTTTATTTTTCATTCATTACTCATTTAACCAGTCCCCCAATATTGGATACTTGTGCTGTTTATTCTAATGTTTCGCTAGTTTTAAAAAGTCTATCAAATATCCTGTTACAACCTCCCCTTGTGCTTGTCCAATTGTTTTCTTAAGATAAAAGTATCCACATTGTGTCCACTTCTATGCAATTATGTGGTATGAGTCCCTTTTTTGCCTCAGGGAATGGTCTTTCCCTCTAAAGGTAGTGTCTGTCACTCCAGCTAATGACTGGGGTAATATGACCAGGGTGATGTGACTAATGAGGCCTGTCAGAGGCCGCCTGCATCTGGTGTATCAATGCGTCATCTGACATCCCTGGCAGACACTTAACTTTTTATAAAACCTTTTCCTGAGCTGAATTCTAGTGATCAGAAAGCAGCAAGGGCTGAGGCCTCTCCTAAAAAGACTAATCACCTTTAATTTGATACACATGACCACAGGGCCGTGGACCTTGTCAATGCTGAGCTCCGTGGGATTGGGTCAAATTAAAAGAAAATAAAAGGCTTTGGATTCATCAAAGAGAGAGGGAACAGATACTTGCACCCAGGAACTTTAACTATATAGGACTCTAATGGCATGGAGGTTATAAATGCTGTTAAGTAAACTAAATTTATAAGACTTTTTGCAATAAGGAACTTAAGACGCAAAAGCTGCTTGCTGGCTTCCTTACTGGTTATCTTCAATGTGTGGTCTTATATTGGAATGAGCATGGATGCATTCAGGCTGACAACAATCATTTCTTGAGCACCTACTATACCCAGTACCATGTTATTTGGTACTGATGTTGAAGCTGTGCCTTAAAGGGCCAGTGGGAGTTAGCAGGTAGGTGGGAGGAAGAAGGGCATTGCAGGCGGAGCGAACAACATGCCCAGCATGCAGTGGTGTGAACCTGCCAGGCACATTTAGAATTGCAAGTAGCCTGGCCTTACTGGAGGTGGTTGCAAGCTGACTAGTTGTAGGAAACGAGGCCAAGTCACAGGAAGTGGAACTTCTCACACCCCTTGCTTATTTGGGTTTTTGAGGAGCACTGAGCCAGAACCACAGCATGAAGTCTTGTTCTCATTTGTAACAATCACTTCAGTGGTTTCCTATTGCTCTTAAGGAAGACAAATTCTAATATGTCCTATAAATCCTGGTATGATCTGTCTCCTACCTCTAGTCTCATTTATCACAGACCTGCCTTTCCCTCTAATTGCATTCTGGCCCCTCCAGCCATAGTTACCTTCCTTCCATTTTTTTATTGAGCTGCATTTCTACCTCCTGACACAGGGCCTTTGCACATCCTGTTTACTCTACATGGAATATGCTTTCTTACTTGCCCCTTTTGTCTATTTCCTCTAATCACTCAGGTTTCAACTCAGTTATTTTTTCCTTAAGGAATGCTTCCTTAAATTCTCTGACTAATCACATTTTCCACTTATATGTTCTCATAGCACCATGTACTTTTTCCTTCACAGTACATCAAAGGCACAATTGTCAGTGATACATTGTATAATTATTTCATTAATGTTAGCTTTCTCCTAATAAGGAATATCATCACAATACCAGCATCACTAAATCAGCCAGCAGTAGTTGAGGTGCCTACCATGTGCCCAGTATTGTTCTAAGTACTTTATATGCATTAACCCATTTAATCCTCATAACAGTCTCCATTATACAGATGAGAAAACTGAGACATAGAAAAATTAAGTAATTCACCAAAAGTTACACAGCTAACTCATGGAGTTAGAATTTGAACTCAGGCAACTGGATGAAGAATCCATTCTCCTAATCACTATTTTCCTCTGACCTCTAAGTTTTAGTTCTAACATGTAGTAGTTGTTCAATAAATATTTGTTGAAAGTATGAATGGATAAGTACATAAATGAAAGCTCTTAACTGGAGGTGGTTGAATGTGTAGGTACAAAGGAACTCTTTGTTTCTAGGAACACAGTCTAGAGAAGAAGTCACGAAAGAGAAACCCTTGAATCCTTCATGTGATTTTTGATGAATATCTTTTAAGTAGGGGGAAATTGCAAGATATTAATTGAAGAGATAAGTTCTGTGGTTTTTGTGTCCGTCACCATGAACTTTCTCAATATTGATTTTTGGGTTTGTTCAGTCTCTACAGAGTCCCACAGGCTGATGTTTAGAATCTTTAGTGATAAAACTGCATTTGCTGAGTGTTTCCTGTACATGAAACATTCTTGGAAACTATGAAATAGAAAGAGTAGGTCAATGGTTGAATCATCCAGAAACTCTGTCAGCCTGGTGGCTACCTCGTTTTCCCAAAAGCAACTTACTTTTTTTTTTTCTCATCCCTGTACAAGAAGTACTTCACAGCTTTATGTTTTAATGCATCAAGATTTCCCCATGTGGAAAAATACAGCAAATGTAAGATATGGGCTATAGTTAGTAGTAATAGGTTGACGATGCTCTTTCATAGTTTTAGCAAATGTTTCACAACAGTGCAAGGTGTTGGTGGTAGGGTGATGAATGGGACTCTTGTATGATGATATGCATATTTGTTTTGTAAATTCACAACTTTTACTATACACTTATTATTTATGTATGTTCATGAATGAATGATATACTTCAATAAAATGTTATTTTAAAAAAATTCCCCATGAGTCTGAGAGTATCTCTAGATAGAAAAGGCAGAACAGTGATGAGTGAAGCTAAGTTTAGGACCTCAGATCTTGGATTATTATAAAAAACATAGTAACACCATTGAATTTCCCTAGCATTAACCAGACTGGTAAAGCCTATTCAGTCTCCCATGGACTTGCCTTCACAGTCCCTTCTGAGAGATCAAGTTGAAAAATCTTCCTACATGCTCACTATTTTTATATAAATAATAGTGCACATGTAGTATCTATGTACTGTGCGCTATACCATTACAGTTGCATTTAAGCAGTGCTAACTAGATGATTGATACTTCAATTTACTAGATAATCTCTGCTTTCTAAATATTTGATAGGATAAATGAGAGCAAATATGGGAAGCATTTCATGATGTTCTGGGAAAGATCATTGTGTCTCACAATATTGTTGGGATAAGTTGATTAAATACATATGTATGCGTGTGTGTGTATGCGTGTGTATAAATCTAATAACACAAGTTAGTTTGCTCTTCCCACCGTTCAAATTGTTAAATGGAGTGGTGATTTAGGAACTTCATTTCTCTGCTCCTGGATTTACTAGTAAAGAAGGGATACAGTGTAAAGAGCACAACAGTAGAGCTTGGGGTACTAATACAGTGTATCATTCCGTGACCTATTTATGGCACAACCAAAGCAGGTTTACATTTCCCTGGCTATTGTATATGATTGAACATGGCATCTTCAAGTGATAGCTAATACATAAAACAGTGAAATTAATGTTTAAACAGTACATTTTGATACTCATACTATAGCTTAAATAACACTTTGACTGATGGGAATAGAGATTCTGACTCTAGGGAAAACTCTAGGCATTCTGGACAACCTCCACAAGTACGCAAGCATACCAAACCCAGGATGAATTCTGATATGGGCAGGCATCCTTATCTGTAGTCCTCCCATTTTGAATGGTAGTGGGATATGGATTTGGGAGTGATTGTTAGTGTCAGATAAAGACTAGATTATTCATAGGGTAAGATGGGTAAGAACAAAAGCAAACTTCTGCCCAGACAACAAGTTTACTGAGGATGAGACAAAAAGCCAGACAAGTGCCTGGATAGAGGTTTGGGCTCCAAATGAGATAAACCAGAAGCAGAATCCAGTAAGAACTGAATGACTAGTAAGCTCACATGTCAGTTGGACTTCATAGCTAGGGCTCCAGATGCACACACACACCCCCTCCCATCAGAAGGGAAGATGGAAATAAAGGGACAGTTTGTCATCCAAAGATGAAGCAGATATTCTGCCCAGCTCTGTAGAGGTTCTCGTGGTAGGAGACTCAGTATGAAAGCTAAATTTGTGACTGTCTGATTCTAGGCACCTTAACTCTGGACATATGGTAGCCAGAGATTAGATTGTTTCCAAACTCTGCTAGTCAGTACAGATCAAACAATATACTCCTATCTTTTGCTCTAGAACTGGTTGTGCTGAGTCATCATGGTTTTTCATCACAGAGCATGGCACAAAAATGGTACTTCATGAATGGGTACTAAATGAAAGCATGAGTGATGGCATGAATGTGAGTGGGTGTATAAATGAACAAAATATTGGGGAAACTGGGATGGGACTGTGGCAGACAAAAGCTGACATCATCCTTTAAGGATCAGCTCAAATGTCACATTTTCACTACAGCATTCATGGAGCTAACTACTCCCCTCCTCTGTTCCCATGGTGATTTATTTATTCTGCTTTAATAGCATTTATCAGTCATATTATCATATTGTCATAGCACTCCATAAATATTTGCCAAATTTAGTCTGTAAAGTTTATAATGCTCCAGTATGGTTTGTGACTCACACTTCATTCATTTAGATGAGGTCAGAAAGTTTTGTCGTCATGTGATAGTCACATGCCAAATCAGAGCAGTAACCTCCCAAAATCAGGCCAAAAAAACACCTTCTCCTTTTCTTCAGGTTCTTTCCAGATGTTTTTTATCTCTCCCTTTAAAACCTACTGGAAATCATAAATTGAGCAAGCAATGTGTTCATCCTAGATTGCCCTGTAGTTAGTGTGTTTTCTTGATGAAGAGAAATGAGCTCTACCAATGGAATTATGCAGCATTAAGGGACCCTCTGCTTTGAGACAGATGCTAGGATCACATTGTTAGGCAACTGAGAAAACAAAGAATGCGTTTATAGGGTAAGAGGGACAGAGTAAGAAAAGCTTGAAGGGCATGAAGAAGGGAGCTTGTCTTTTCTTCCCAATGTACTGGGAAGCCCAGAAGTGGCTTCGCTTTGTTCTCCAGCAGTGACATTTTAATTTATAAGTTAAGAATGCACTGATCACCAACTGCAAAAATTGATTTGGTTGTTCATCTGATTCAACCCATGTCAGAGTTTGAAAGTAATTATGATAGTGGAGCTGATAGGCAGGCAATTACATTTTTGTTCTCTCACTTTCCAGCTCCTTCTCCCTCTCTTTCCTTCCCTATCCCTCCACTCCCCCCGCCCCAGGTTGTTCTTGTCAGAAGGCAATGTTGGCACAAGACAAGAAAGTAATCTTTGGAGAACTGCTATATGGACTCCTACGGCACAGGCTATAATAAACAGTATATTGTCTGGGCTAGTCCTTTATCCAAATCTAATTTTTGTTAGCTTCCTATGAAATCTAACCAGATAAAAGAGGCAGGCTATTTTTCCTCCTTCTTGAAAGTACAGACTATGAAGAGCACATGCACTACAAGGCAGTTACTGCTACTGACTTGAATTTGAGTTTCTTTACCATGTTTATAAATAAATACAAAGACCCTTTAAAAAGTATTTCACCATATCATGACCAAATAGAAGCCCAGAGCAGGGGGAGATTTAGGCAAGGTTGAAACTCAGGTATGTGTCAGGAAGCAGAGATTGAAAACACCCTTGAAATAGTGCAAGAAATAGAACAAAATATTGGAATGAAGAAAAAAGTTATTTTTTTTCTGGAAGCTATATGTAGCATGCAAAACTATAATAATGTGAAGATGAAGTTGAAGAGTATATCACAAGGCAAAAATTACCTTTTAAGTGGATGAAGAAGTAGATGGATGAACATGAATTTCCTGATTTATTTCCATTTCGAAGGATTTTTATTTCTTTGCAAACACTGGGAAATTCAATGTTTTCGACCCAGCAGAATGGCTTTACTGATCCAAAGCTAGTTAAATCAGAATTTGGGGGTGGGGAGTCTACATAGTCCAGAAAATATCAGGGTATCTAAATTATTTGAAAATGTTTGTTTTTCTTGACAATGTAGGAACAATTTTGTGAGAATTCACACCATCACAATCATATTTCTCCTCCCAGGGAATTTGTGGCTTAGCTATCCACCACCACAACCTCAAGGTTTGAAACAATGAGGATTTCTCTCAAAAGCTACCCCATCCCAGGTTCAGAATTTTCCTCACACTTTCTTAATTCTCCTTAAAACCCCCTTTCCACTGTCTGGTCCACTGCAATTTGGCACATACATCTTTTTAATGAGTGAGCATCCTGCACATAGTAATTGTGTCAGATAAGGCTGACAGAATTACTATTCTGGTGGCATGGAACATGCTGTTGGCTTGAGGCTTAACTACTACTTTGCAGGAGACTGTTAGGGAATGAACTACATACACCTGAAAAACATTTCAACTGCAGTTTCTATGATTCACATTAAATACTGGAGACGTATTTTGTTTTGTTACTTGTAAACTGCCTATAAAAGCTCTTTCCAAAAATGCGGGTAAGGAGGAGAGGCTCAAAATACAGGTATGCAGACTCTCAGGTATATGCAGGCTTTATTTGGACTCTCAGAGTTTCTAGTTCAAAGCACCAGTTCAATTGTTTATACATTTTAGTTTATTGATGATACTTTTTAATCATGCCTCATAAGAGCCATGTCGCTTTCTTAGATGGCTCAGGGTTTAAAGCCCCATTTAGTAATTTCTTGACCTTTCTTTATCTTGTCTATGATCACAGCTGAGTGGTTAAGGGAAGGACTTTGGAATCCAACAGATCTGAGTTAAAATTGCAATTCTGCCACTCATTACCTAGTTCCCTCAAGCTCTCTGAACCTTGGTTTCCTCTCTCAATATACAAGTGGCAAAACCTTCTTCCAGGATTGCAGGGAGGACTAAATAGAAGAGAATACGTTAATTAGTACAGTGCTTGGCACACAGTAAATGCTTAATAAATAATCACTTCTATTATTGATTTTTATGTGGTTGCTTTAAAGAAATTCACCCTTCTTCCACCCTTTTTCTGTGTAGAGACTTTAGTTTGTCCTTGGATCTTTGGAATTGTCAAGGTCTCTTCTGTTTGCATTTTGGGGCTTTTATTTAAACCACATAACCTCCGCTGCCATATCCTTTACCGTCGCAGCTGATAATTAATAAGCTTCTCTCTATGGATAGAGTCCTTCTTTGACCTGTGTCACCAGCTCTCTAGGGATTCTCTCTACCTTCTATCCCATCAGCTCTCACAATGGCTTTTCAAGCCAGCTTCCCCAATACCCTCAACCATTTTTGCAGCTCTTTGTCTCATCCTGAGTCTTGGTCTAGAGTAGACTAGAATATCCATTTCTCAATCAATATGGCAGCACTCTGTGATGCACACATTCATTGGGACAGTTGAGATTGCTTATAATTTAAATGTTATCTCTCTTTATAAAATCTCCATAAGGAATTCTACAGTTCTATACTCCAATTGACTTCCAAAGAATGCAAAAATTCATACTTAAGGCTCCACAGTACCTCTGACTTTTTGAAGGTAAACCAAATAGTTTACAAATTCTTTTTGAAGAGGTAAATAATTATTTCTCTGTTTGCCTCCTTGATATCCATTTTGAGGTAGCTGCTCAAACCTCTAAGCTTCTTAGTTTATTCATCAGCTTCTCATATATACAGATTTATTTTTCAGTAATTACAAAATCTTGAGCTGTGTCCAAAACAATCTCAATTTGGAATACTCATGATGGAGTGTTTCAATACATTAATTTCCTGGTCAACAGAAAACATTTTGTTGAAATTTTGCTGGTGTAAATATTTCTAGTGTATATAAATTCACCTTTTCTATTTTAGAAAACTATCATCTTTGTCACTACCCTTTAATTCAGGATTTTTCAATGCCTACAGGTCATTTCAATGCCAAAAATGTAGAAACATAGGAAATTGACCTACATCTTTACCATCTACCATCTCAAAGACCCATGTGGAGAATATTTATTTTAGCAAATTTTTGATATTTCCTTGCTTTTTGCTTAAGATGCCCCTCTTTCTTCTAATCCAAGTATATAGAAACTTCACGTTCAGAAGGTAAATTTGGTATTTTTTTAAAAACTAATTGATGAACTCCTTAAAACTGGATAACGTTTTACTTCTGTTGGTAAATTAACACCATTATTTTCGGAGTTATAGAGTTTTTTCCTACTTCATGCTAAAGAGTTGTTTCTTCTGATTCTAAATATTCCATTTTTCTGCACATTCATTTATTTATTTCATTCCTAATCATTAGCCAAACTATATGCTATAGGTTGGCTGATCCAATTCAAATGGCCAGCCTATAACTAAGGAAAGAAGTTTATATTTTGTGAAGAATTGGTATGAGATAGGTTAGTGGTGATAGGATATGGGGGAAAGAGTATGGCCAAAATGCATAATAATTTTTATGATATGCTGAAGGGTGATAAGGAGCCAAGGAAGGAAGTTACTGAGCTGAGCTGACATCTGTTACAGGCTGATAGAGTCCAATTAATTTCAGCATTCACTACCTCATTCATGTTCCACAGAAGTAGACGGGAAAGAAGAATCCATTCCATGTTTTCAGTTCTTCTCTGGATCTCAAAGCTGTTTCCAGCTCTTTGAGCTCTGTCTCATCATAGGGTACTCAAGATATTATAAAAAGCCACAGTTCACTAGATCCAGTTCTCTTGTTCAGTCTGGAACAGGGGCTCAGTGAAGCTCACAATGGACTTACATCCATTGGCCTTTTGTATGACTTAGGATACAGGTTGAACCCACTGCTGTGGAAATAGGCTTCCATACAAATCCAAGCCCCCACCTCTACTCCCACAACATCACCACCAAGCTAACATTCCAGGGCTTTTATTGGTGAGAGCTAGGACCCAAGATCGCTTTTGCTGTTTTCACTTGGACTGCTCATCAAAAAGTATCCACTGGTCTGTTCTGTTAATGGGGAGGTGGTAGAAGAAAGGCTTTGTAAGTGTTCTGCAGAGATTCATTCTATGCTGCCTCAAAAGCTTCGAAATAGTAGGGTTTCTATTTCAGCTGCCTCGTGGCAGGTGAAGAATCTTGCAGTGCGTGGTCATAATATCAGTCCTGCCTCATTCATAATCACTAGTATCTAACAACCTTTGGACACCTTCCATGGCTTGAAAACTTTTCTGTTCCTTGAATGCATCATGTACTATGATGCAAGTATTAAGTGTGTCTTTATTTTCTAAGTGGATGCATGTCATACAAGTCACTTAAAGGGAATGCTCACAGGAAATTTAATAAAAGGTGACTAAAATTTAGGAAAAATGAAGTACCCTTCTTTCTTCTCTATGACAGCCATGTCCCTCTAGTGTTTTGGATGAAAAGGAGTAGACAGAGAAGAATAAACCTAGACTTGGTCCATATGTGTCACAACTCAGAGTGACCTCTGACTAGTTACCTGACTCTGTGTCATATGCAAAAAGTATTCCAGGAGTGAAATCCCTATGAAATGGAAAATATGACTATTAAAATCTCTTGGAGATTTTTAGAACAATTCCCACCCTTTGTTGAGGCTACTTATGATGGATGGATGTTATTCATTTATTCCGAGATGCACTGAAATCTTTGGGGAAATTTAAAAAAAGAACAAATGATACAGTTTGATACGTGATAGTGATTGTCATCATCTCTTACGTTATAGTGCTAAAATCTTAGTAAATTATGGTCTGGAAACCTTTAGCCAACAGTACCACAGTCTCCAGGATGTTGTCTAAGAGTGCTGAAGAGCTGGATAAGATATAACTTAAATGAGATTACAGCATATAGAGAAGAAATTGAATCCAATTAAACCTGGAGGAAGAAGCCCATAGAATGTAATTATATGCATTTGAATTTCTCTGAGATTTATTTTCTCATAGAGTGTGAAGCTACTAGGAGGCCAACCGTGACCCAAACAGATAAGGATTTTGGCCACGTATGCAGGACAGCGCTTGGATTCAGCAGTTTCCCCCTTGAAGTGTCCCCTTTAAATCTCAGTGGGTGTCCAATGTTCACTCCCTCACAGAGAGAGGGGATAAGGAGCTTTGTCTTTTCTAAGCAAGATACCTCTGTTGAGAATTGGGACAAGGGAACACATTGCCACTTGCACATTGCCACTTGCCTATCTTTCAGAAAAATGGCTGTTGTGATAGCATAAAAGTCCTGAGGGCTTTGCCTTAATGGCAGTGTGTTTTTAATGATATGATTTTGGTATCCAGCCCTCTGTGGATAGCTTGGCATATGTCTTGTACTATTTAAACAGCACGGACTGATAAAGTGGACACTAATTGGCAGTTAGAGACTGGGCTGCAAGTCTTTGTTACCCAGCCTTTCAGCTAACTGATCATTAACTAGGAGGAAATGTTTGACCCAGAAGGTCAGTACTGTTATTAGGTGGGAAAAGATATTAGAATGCTCCAAATGGCTTTTTTATGACCAGATGAGGATTAAAAAGGAGAGGAAGAAGAAAGATAGAAAAGGAAAAAGATAGTTTGCTCTACAATGGCGTCAGTGTCTGTTTACAAGGCTGCTCTTTTTCTGTCCCTTGAAGACCAAATGATGATGTTTACAGGGGAAGGAATAGATTTCCCAATCCCTGTCGCTTTTTTTCTCTAGAACCTCGCTATTTTGATGTACACTAAAAAATAGAAATTTCAAGCATTCTATCAAGAGAACAGAATTCCTAAAATTCTCAGAGGAAACAGATTTATTCCAATGCCCTTCGGTTTTATTACAGGCTTAGAGTATTTGTTTAAAAATGAGAATGTGGTTGAGAGTAATGTAATCGGATATGTTTTATTGTGTAAAATTACAGTAGTGTAACATATGTTTTTGGAATTCTCTTTATCATAAGCTGTTTGTGTTTTGCTGAATTTTGCTGATTTAAGCCTTAGCACTCACTCTGAGAGGAAAGTATGAATCCTGACTCCTTTTCTTGATTCATTCGCGATGTTGCCTCTTCAGTAATCTCCTCACTGCCCTTATAATGCAAAAGGAAAATAAAGACAGTTTGACAGGGTGCTGTGATCTTGACAATTAAAATTTCACATGAAAGTTGTCTCCTGAGAGAAAATATTACTCTCCCTTTTAATAAAAGGATACAATTAAACCCCCCCTCAAACCTCTCTCCTTCAAATGTATTAATGTCCTATATAAAAGATGGAAATGGATTCTTGTTTAGTTGAAATACTGAAGCAAGAGCCAAAAACATTTCTACCCATAAATTGGTTTATGAATATTAGATATTCCAACCTTGGCTCAAGCTGACTAATATAAACGAGAATAGGAGAAGCATGGTGAGCTCTGGTTATTACCTTGTTTTAGTCTTCAGTTCAGTTCTATGTCCCTTAGAATTATAACTTCTTCCTTTCTTTCTTTGGTTGGGTGATTTTTCAAGGTTTGGAAATGCCAGGGTTTTGCTCACGGGACTTGGGATTCATGGATTTACCTTTTACCTGTGAAGACTAGAGAAAGCAATTGAGTTGTTTGGAAATCTCTTTCAATTAGGTTTGAAAGGTACTGGGTTTATTTTTGCATGTCTTCTTTGCTTTCAAAGATTAGGACTGGACTCTAGAAGGCTCTTTTGGCTACTTTAAAGAGGAAGTGTATCTCTGTATCAAATAGGAGTGAAGGAAATGTGCTGCATCTGTTTGAGGCAAGAGCATCTGATCTCCAAAGAATCAGAAAATCTCTTCTTGAGTAGTATTTCTGGGGACTTTTTGTTGTCTTGCTTTTTTTTTAAACAGGTAAAGCTCAAATGAGCACAGCATGGTCCAGATGGTGTTAAAGCTGCCCAAGTTTCTTTTATGTAACTTTCTCTTCCTAAAGTGTGTTCCAGCTGGGAATCTATTGGGTTGTCAAAACTAACTTTATCCCTTTTATGTTTTTGTTATTCTCATTCTCTCCCCTCCCCCCTCTTCTCT
>JAQZBX010000355.1:69562-116186 GCA_029593785.1 Cabassous unicinctus | reverse complement strand
TTTTTTTTTTTTTTTTATATAGTTAATGGATTTATTGAGAATTACAGGTTCAACTGAAAGGAGTAGAAAAATCATGAGTTGAGGAATTATAAATGAGTATAACTATGTTACATTGAAGACATAGATTATATATTCCCTAATGGGGCCCACTGAGTGAGTGTTAATTTCATGAGGCTGTGTGAATTGCCTATGGTGTCCTGATGTCTCCAGAACCTTTGGGATCACTTTTATTTGAGGCTTTGTTTACTCTGTCCATTAAATGAAACCTGCCTGAGACCTGCATGAATGAAACCTCTGGAATTACCTCCTGACTAACTTTGAAATTTCTTTGCCATAAAAACTCTTTTTTCAAATTAATGTTTACCCCTTTTTTCAAGGTCCCTTTATAAATGCATCACTTGTCATCACTTGGCAATAAACCCTCAGTTCCAGGGAGGGTCATTCTCAGGAGGGTCATTCTTGGGAGGGTCATTCTCAGGAATCATGTCCCACATTGAGGGGAAAGCAGTGACTTTACCTGCTGAGTTTGGCTTAGAGAGAGGCCATATTTGAAGTTTTCAAGGCAGTATCCTTTAGGCATCAATTATAATTGATCAATTATAATTCGGCTAAGCTTCCTTACAGGAATAAGTTTCATAAGCACAAGAATTAAGATAAAAGAGTTAACATATTGCTCTGTTTCCTCTTCTTATCCATGACCCACATACTCCAGAAATTTTCATGATTTTATTTGAGAAAGTAGCAGAACTTCCACAGGAGGGAAGTCTAATATTTTGTTGTCTTCTATGTGACCCTCTATCTATTGAGAAAACACCCCTGTGAAAACACACACACATTCATATCCCATGCAAGTATGCTTTAGGTGCATTTTCCCCCATATATTATAGCACTATCAACACCCTGTACTAGTAACATACCTTTGTTATAAATCCTGAAAGAACATTCTTCCATTGTATTCTTAACCACAATCTTCAGCCACCTCAGAATTCACTATGTTATAGAGTCCCCTGTTCTATTCTGTAGCTTTTGTCCTAGCATCATGGATTGTCCAAGCTTCCTCTTTCAACAACATTTATATTTGCACTTCAGCATTGTTAATTATTCTCATATCGCTGTGTCACCATCACTTCTGCCCATTTCCAAACCATTACAACCAACCTAATTATAAATTCTTCACAGATTAAATATCAGTTTACCTATCTTTTCTCCACTTCTATAACTTGATAACCTATCTTCCGAACCCTACTTCCACAAGTCTGCAATCTATCCTTAGTTTATATCAGTGGATCATACAAAATCTGTCCTTTAGTGTCTGGCATATTTCACTGAACATAAAGTCCTCGAGGTTCATCCATGTAGTTGGATAGTGTACAATACTGCATTATTTCTTATAGCTGAGTATATTCCATCAGATGGATATACCACATTATGTTTATCCATTCATCTGTTGATGGACACCTGGGTTGCTTCCATCTTTTAGCAATTGTGAATAATGCCTTTATTAACATTGATGTACACATATGTTAGTGTCCCTGCTGTCAGTTCTCCTGGGCCTATACTGAGTAGTGGGATTGCAGGACCACATGGCAATTCTATACTTAGCTTCTTGAGGAACTGACAAACTGTCTTCCACAGTGGCTACACCATTGTGTTTATTCACCAGGAGTGAACGAGTGTTCCTATTTCTCCACATCCTCTTCAACACTTGTAGTTTTCTGTTTTTTAATAGCAGCAAGTCTAGTAGGCTTGAAATTGATTTACATTTCTCTGACAGCTAGTCATGGGCTAGCTGGGCTTTTTAGCCACCTGTATTTCTTCTTTGTAAAAATATCCATTCAAGTCTCTTGCTCATTTTTTAAATGGGTAGTTTGTCATTTTATAATTGAAGTGTAGAATTTCTTTATATATCCTGTTTATTAGATTCATATTGGATATATGGTTTCCAAATATTTTCTTCCATTATGTAGGCTGCCGTTTCACTTTCTTGACAAAGTTCTTTGAAGCACAAAGATATATGTTCTTGTGCAATGATCCAATAACATATAGTATTTCTGCTTTGATAACATCATTTGTGTTGGCTTCTTTACATAAAATCCCTTTCCCTCACCCAATTCACCCAAATTCTATCCTTCCTGGAAGATCTAACTCACATTCCACCTCATTCAAGAATATGTTTCTGATTCAGACAACCCTACTGAATTTCATCTTTAGATCTTAAGCATTATTATATAATGGCTCCTCTTGGTTGTGTTTTTTTCTAAATTAATTAGTTTATTTATTTATTCCTCCCCTCCTTGTTGATTTTGCACTCACTGTCTGCTCTCTGTGTTTGTTCGTTGTGTGCTAGACTTCCTTTTTTTTAAATTTTTTTAGGCAGCACCAGGAACCAAACCTGGGACCTCCCATATGGGACAGAGGTGCCAAATCACTTGAGCCACTTCTGCTCCTTGCTTGTGTCTCTCATTGTGTTTCCTTGTTATGTCTCTTCGTTCGTTGTGTCATCTCATTGTGTCATCATCTCATTGAGTCTTTTCGAGTCAGCTTGCCACATTGGCCTATCTTTCCTCCCAACACACACACACACACACACACACACACACACACACACACACACACTGCATCTTGCAAAACTGTGGTACATTTATTACAATTATTGAACCAGTACTGACATATTATTATTAACTGAAATCCATATCTTACATTAGGGTTCACTCTATGTTGTTCAGTTCTACGGGGTTTGACAAATGCTTAGGGTTATGTATCCACCATAACAGTATCATACAGAATAGTTTCACTGCATTATAAATCTCTTGTACACCACCTCTTTCATCCCTATCTACCTCTTCCTGAATCCCTGGGAATCACTGAACTTCTTACTGACTCTATTTTTGCCCTTTGGAATCATACAGTATGTAACTTTTTCAGACTGGCTTCTTTCACTTACCAATATGCACTTAAGGTTCCTCTATGTCTTCTTATGTCTTGATGGTTCCTTTCCTTTTTATCATTGAATAATACTCCATGATATGGTTATACTATAGTTTGTTCATCCATTCACTTGTGGAAGGATATTGTGGTGGCTTCCAATTTTGGACAATTATGAATAAAGTGGCTGTAAACTTTCATGCACAGGTTTTTGTGTTGCTGTTAAGTTTTCAACTCATTTGGGTAAATACCTAGGAGCACAACTGCTGGATTGAATGGTAAACCTAGGTTTAAGCATTAAACTAAACTGTCACACTACCTTCCAAAGTGGTTGTACCATTTTGTATTCCCACTACTAGCAAACAATTTTTTATTCCCACTAATAACAAATTATTGTTGTTCCACATCTTTACGAGTATTTAGTGTTGTCAGTGTTTTGGATTTTACCTATTGTAATAGGAGTTTAGTAGTATCTCTTTGTTATTTTAATTTGCAATTCTCTCATGATGTATGTTGTTATATATCTTTCCATATGCTTATTTTTCATCTGTATACCTTCTTTGGTGAGGTGTCTGTTCATATCTTTTGCCAATTTTGTAACTGGGTTCTTTGTTTTCATGTTGTTGAATTTTAATAGTTCTTTTTATGTATTGGATACAGGTCCTTTATAGATACATGTTTTGTATCTTAAACTCTTTAATTGAAAATATGTAAATAAATTTTTACTTGTTAGTCTTTAATGGAGGGCCAAGTCTTTTGCTTTGAGTTCCTCGAAATCTTTCTTTTTAAATCACACTGACACTGCATTCTGTATCATTCTCAGTTTCAATTTATTTAAAGACTCTTGCAGAGCAATCCAAATGAAGATGAGTAGATTTCTGTGATTGCTCCTGCATATTTAGTTTCAATACCACAATTAATTTGATAATACATTTTTTGGTGACTGATCTTATCAAATTTTTCTATATATTCAACTGATTATTATTTTTTAAATAAAAGAACAGTTTGGAAAATATCTTCTTGGAAAATATCAGCTCATCTGGTAATTTCTTTTAAGTCAAAGTGGGTTCAAAGAGCTTCTACTGTATAGGGAAAATTGCTACCTCTCTTCCTACTCTCATAACTATCCTGTAAGGTTCTTTCTCCATGGGAAAATACATTCTGACCTACTAAAATGTTACTGGCCGAAAAGCTCTGTCTTAAAATACAACTTTTAATTGACCACATTTCCTTTTATTATACCATATTTAATTGATCCAGTTCCTTCTATTACACAACTTGAAGAGCTACTTTAAATAATTAAATGTATATGAAATTATTCTGAAAGCTGTAAAGCATTTCATTAAAGCAAGGGTGTACTATTATATTAGATGGAAGAAATATTTATACCACCTGTCATTCACCTTTTAAAACTTATATTTATCCAATAACTATTTGTTGACCACCTACTTTATACCAGACACTGTGCTAGGTACTGATTGTATTCTGGTGAAAAAATAGGCATGTTTTCTGCACTTGTGGGGTGTACAATATAATGAGGGAAACAGGGATAAAACAAATGGATATACAAGTTGCAGTAAATGTTATGAAGGAAGAAGTTTTGGATATTTAGTGAAGAAATAACAGGAAAGACTGATGTTAAATCAGGTGATCCCAAATACCCCTTTGGCGATGGGACTTTTAGGTGAAATCTAAAAAATAAGATACAATCAGCCCAGCAACAGCAAAAAAGGGCAAAGAATTGTTGTAGGCAGAGGGAACATGGCATGCAAAGACCTGAATGCTGGCACATTCCCCTATGATGGAAGAACTGAAGAAAAGTCATGTAGCTGGAAGGAAGTAAGGCACAGAGTGACTGGTATGAGATGAGGCTGGACAGGTAGGCAGAAATCAGATCATTCAGTGCCCTTTAGACATATTAAGGAGTGATTTTTTTTAACCCTGAAATCAATGGGAAGTCACTGGAAGGAATTAAGGGTTTAAAAAATCACTTTGCAGTGTGGAGAATGGGTTGGAGAAAGGCAAGTGTCGAAGTAGAGAGTGCATTAAAGAGATTGCTTTGGATGTCCTGTGAGAGAGAGTGGGATCCTTGACTATCGTGGGAGCATGGGAGATGGAGAAACAGAGAGAGACAAAATTTATTTTGGAGGTAGAATTGATAGAACTTGCTGGTGTATTGGATGTTAGCGTGAGGGGGTAAAATCAAAGATTACATCTAGATTTCTGGTTTGAGCAACTGGACATGTTAATTTTGATGTGTTTAGAGGACATTTAAGTGGATATGTTGAGGGAAGGTATTTACATGATTCTCTCATTGGTTTAAAACAAAATCTTTCAAAGTATCAATGATTCCCAATGACTGAGTGCATATACCTTACTTTGGGCAAGACTTTGTACCAAACAAAGCCTTAAAAGTTCAGAAAGAAGCTGGTATAAAAATGAAATTCATCCTTATGAGAAAAACTGTAGGTATAGAAATAAAATTCACCCTTACTATGTTTTTTATACTTTTATATTACGATGCTAGTTTAGCTAACTGATTTTCAAAAGTACTACTATAGTTTTTCTCTCCACCAATTACTTTAATCTCTTATATAGTCTTCACAACTCTTAAGGTTGATGTTAATATCCAAATAGTAATGATGATAAAACTAAGGATGATGGAGTAACTATTTTACCTTTGTCACTCGGCAATTAAGCAACAGACCTAGGATTTGAAACTGATCTGTCTGTCTCCACAAATAATTAGCTGTTCTTCCCTCTGCATTGTCAAAAGCTCTAAATTAAGCACTTAATTTTTCTCTAAATTTGATAAATAATCACAATAGCAACTCAAAAATTGTAGAAATCTGTACACATGTTACCAGTTTCTATGTTCTATATTGTTTAGATATGCTGACAATGCACTGCTTCAGTTGCTATTTTGGGAATATGGTTGCATAGCAACAAGCATTATTAGACTGAAAGATCTTCCAGATTGGTATTTTACTTGTAATCGTAGAGTTATCATATTATTCATATGGAAAAAGCTGAGGAAGGAGGTGAGCAATTTTAGTATTACATACTAAAGCAGTAACTCTACAAAAAGACATAAACAATAATGTGACTGTTTTTCTATTCAGGAATGCATTTGTTTCCAAATACTTCTTTCAGTCATCAAATGTATTTGGAATCTAACATGGTTGGGAGTAACAAAATGGAACTGAGGGTATTAAAACTTTAGAATTGAACCAATTAAGAGCAGTAATGTTGGATAGAGCTATGTTTTCTTTATACAGAGGGAAAAACTGCTCCACAGATACCAGATCCTATCCAGAATTCTCACAGCTGCATTTTCTTGGAAGCAGATATAATTAAAAAGGAGCATATACTGAGTTCTATACAGAGTCTTCACCACTAGTAAAGACCCAAATTTAAGCACATATCAAAAAAATAGCAGCTGTAATACCATCCTCTTCTTATATGAAAAATAAATTAGTGACATCCTGTAAAGGGGAAAATGGACAAGTACATAAAACACACCCAAAGCATGAACCGGGAACAATGTAAATTGGATCTCAATTCCTAATCAGCTAGATCTTATTTCTTTTCCCTCAGCCTATTTATTAAAAAAATTTATTTCTAGGAGTAAGAAGTAAAATAAACTGTAAAATTCAATCCCATTTAGCTCATTTGGAAAATCTGAAGGTTAATGAGATTATTTACTTTTTGCAAGGCAACTAGCAATGCCCAGTCTCACTTCAAAATTTGAGAAGCAACCTAAATAAATGTTGATTAAAATTCCCGTTAGAACTGAGTGGGAGAAAGAGTGTAAACTACAATGTAAACTATAGTCCATGCTTAGTGGCAATGCTCCCAAATGTGTTCATCAATTGCAATGAATGTACCACATTAATGAAAGAAGTCGTTAATGTGGGGAAAAGTGGGAGGTCTGGGGAATGCAGCATATGAGAATCCCTTATATTTTTTGTGTAACAATTTATGTACTCTAAGTATCTTTTACAAATAAATAAAAATATATATTTTTAAAAATTCCCCTCTTAGTGTTGATATACTGCAAAAATAAAATAGCATGAGAAAAACAAATGATGACGAGGAACAGAAGGAAGAAACTATAAACAGAAGTGAGGTGATAGAGCAGAAACATCCCAGGTTTGGGCATCTACAAATCCAGTCATGGCTCCTGTGTTTAAAAATGAGGGCTTGCCCAAGTTTCTTAAATTTTGGACTCACAATATTCTCTTCTGCAAAATGGGGATAATATTATCTCCCTTGCCTAATTCAGAGTTTTTTGAGGTCAGATTAAATTGAAGATGTCACTATCGTACATCCTAGAGCTCAGCTTATGTGTCCCAGGGATCGGGGTGGGTAGGTAGAGCAGGATGCTGGCCTGTTGTCTAGGCAAAGGTGTCTAGATGACTTTTAACCTGATAATTATTCTATCCAATCTGAAAAAGACACCAAAAGCACATAGAATTAATTGGAAATCAAAAAGGAGAATTTCAAAACCTGAAACAGGTAAATGGGTCAGTGGACATGAACAAGAAATTCACAAAAGGAAAAAAAAGCCAACACATCATCAACAACAACAACAATGTTCATATTCGCTGGTAATAAAAGATATTGAAAGCACCAAGATATATACATATAAATTACTCTTAAAATTTATTATTTAAAAAAAAATATTTGTGTGTGTCAAACTTAAGAAATTGACAGATAACAAAGGAAAACAGTCTGAGCAGAAATAAGAGTTCAGGAGACCAACCTTTCATATACTGCTGGTGGGAGTGTAAATTGGTACAAAGTTTCAGAGAACAATTTGATAATATATACCTAAAGTCTTCAAAGGTGCATAAATTGGGCCTAATGTCTCCAACTAGAAACGTATCCTAAGGGAATTATCAGAGAGGTATACAAAGATTCTTGCAAAACACATAATCTGTAAGAGTGGAATTTTGGAAAGAGCCTAAACTTTCAACCATATATGACTGGTTAAATAAATTACAGTTTGTCTATTTTATAGAATGATATACCACCATTAGAAATCATGCTGTAAAATAATATTGATAGGAGAAAGTATCACACTAAACTGATAATTTTAAAGGATTAAATGACAATATGATAGTATGATTCCAATGTAGTTTAAAAATCTACACATGTATTGCATGCATAGATAAAAGAATGAAAAGTTATTTCAAAACTATTAACAGGAGATAGGATACTAGGGGATTTTAATTTTCTTCTTTGGGTTTTTCTGTATTTATTATCCTGGGCACGTCTATGACATCTGTATCAGAAAAACAAAAGACACATATATACAAGAACATGTAGCCATTTAAAAGAAGCAAATTTAGGATTTCATTTAAATGGGGTATATTTAAGTTAACCCATATTAAGCTTTTAAAACTGTTTGCTTGTTCCTCCTGAATTTCAGTAATGCTTCTATTAAATGGGTTAAATATTAACCCATTTAATTTTTGTTTGGATGATTCTATTATGTGCACAAGGATGTACCTATTTAGGAAAATTAACAATAACAAAAAAGTTTGTCTGTGCTTTTGAAAAGACTTAGAAGACCTTACAATGAGTTAAAAATGAGGGTAAAAGGTTCTACTTGGAATAATACCAATCATTTCACCAGGAAAAACCTAATCTAATCAGAGATGTTTGATAAAACAAACTAGCAAAGAATAATTCTGGAAGAACATCTGGATTGAAAATGTCTCAAACTTACATTTACTACTCTTACAAAAGAAGATTCAGCTACTAATATGCGATGAACACAGAGGCCAGAGCAGGGAGATTAACAACCTCATTCTTTCCTCTCCTGAGATAATCTTGAAATAACATATTTAAGTCATTATGTTGCAGTGCTGACAGAGAGATGAGCTCAATTGTGCGACATGTAACTGTAATTTTGTATAATATATCAGACATAAATCTTAGGAAATGTAATTAAGAAATGAAAAAGAGTCATGGCAACCACCTACTAGTGTTTAAAAGGTATACCCTAAACGTCCCCTCAAGTAGAATCAGGCAAGTACTACAAGTGATTGTGACAAAGGAAGAAATATCTTCCTTTAATGCAGGCCCAGCTTTCTGCTAAAGAACTATTTGATTGTCGATCTTCCAAAGGAACTAATAAATCCCACACACATCCCATGCCAGACAAGGTAAAGTATATACAGACACAGCACACACTCCATTATACATCTTTGGTTCCGTTAAAATTCTTAACAGTAGCTTTCTTTGGTAGCTACTGAACAAATATTTGTCGAATGAATGAATGGGCCCAAATGTCTACTGATATTCATTCATCAAACTCCTACTATGCCTCAGAAACCATTCTAGGTATCCAGTGAACAAAGCAGAAATTGCAGACATTATGCCTACTTTTGTGGAGCTCACAGGAACAGAGGGAAAGACAGACAACATATTAAGAAAAACACACAAAGGAGTACGAGAGAGAGAGAGAGAGAGAGAGAGAGAGAGAGAGAGAGAGGGAGGGAGGGAGGGAGGGAGGGAGGGAGGGAGGGAGAAAATTACCCTTCGAAAGAAACATATTAGGTTAAATGATTAAGAACCACAGTGAATGAGGGCAAGGTTATCTGGAAAAAGTGGGCAAAAAGGACTCTGAGGTAATATTTAAGTTAAAACGTAAAATGAGGGAAAGGATGAATGCTCCAAGTGAAAGGATAGAATACAGGAAAGCCGAGAAGATGGCATGGGTTTGGTGTTTCATGCAGGAAACCAGAGGAGGCCAATGACATGGGAGGCAAGACAGAGTGGAATGAGAAAAGGCAGGGAAGGTGGAGAGGGGCCACAGCACAGGACTTGTAATGGAGAGCCACTGGATGGTAAGAAGCAAGGCAGAACATGGGCCAATTTGTGCTTTCAGATGATTGATGTGGCTGCTGTGTGCGCAGAATAGATTGCAGACAGCAAGAGCCAAAGTAAGAGGCCAATGAGGAAGTTATCAACAGTCCTGTGGCTTGGATTTAAATCATAGGAAGGGAGACAGAAACAATGGTCTAGATTTGAGCTCCTATTTTAAAAACTAAAACAAAAGACCCGTGAATAACCTGGGTGTGGGGAGGGATCCAGGAATCAAGCTCAGCATCAATGCTCTTGGCTGGAGCAAGGAGTAGGTGGTCGAAGCAAAAACTGGTAAGATTGGGAAAGAAATGCTTCCTTATTCTTAATTGCATTTTGCTCCTTGGGTACAATAATCTCTTTTATAGTTGCATAATAGAACAGAATTTCATATTATTTAGCTGACATATGTTATTTTACAGCCTAAGAAACTGAAATGAAGAAAAGGTTAACTGATTTACCCAAGATCACAGCAGTACCATTTGATAAACTGCCATTGTTGTTGGCACCTTAAACACTGTATCCTTTTAATTCTTACAATACCTTTCTAAGGGGGGTATAAGTTCTCCATTTTACCACTTTTATAAAGTAGACAGGTTCAGTAACTGGTTGAGTTCCCCCACTAGTAAGTGATGTCTGAACACCCTCACTTCCCAACTCCCAGACAATATTTCTCCAGTGTCACACTTTAAACCCTCATTTCACATCCATCCTTGTAATTTTATGCAAGTAAAATATGTAATCACATTGCTTACAACTCTATTTCAAATTAATTCATTTGCCTTTTTATTCATTTTAGTCGATTACATTTTTGTCTCCCTTCATAAGTTATAACATCCCTAAGGGTGTAGGTTGTACCTTATTTATAGTTGTAGCATCAAGCACATGCTTGCCAAATAGCAATTAATGGATATGTTTAAAAACCAAAACATGTATATGTTCCAGAATCTGTTGTAAATTTCTTACACATATATTAACATCTGATCTTCTTAGTGAGTGTGAAATAAGTATTATTATTTCCAATTCCATTTTATAGAAGAGGAAATGGAGGCACCAAGAGTTAAGTAATTTTCCCAATGTCACATAGTAAGCTGCAGGACCAGAATTCAAACCTAGGTGGTCTGGCTCCAGAGTGAGGCTTGTGAGCAGCACCCGCCTGTGGATATGAAGTGAAGAGTTCAGGTGAAGGCACAGGTCAGGGAAACACTTGAACGGACGCAGCTTAAAATCACTCTTGGTCCATGCAGCTCTTTTCATTGCTAAATCGGAGTACTTTTGGGACACTTACTTTTTCACCTCTTTGAGTGGCCATACCACTTATAAGCTTACAAATTTAGTAACTTTCCTCAACTTCTTTAGGTTCAGTTCCTTCATATGCAAAATGAAGCTAACAATAGTACCAACTTGAAAGGTGGTTAATAGGATTAAATGAGAAAATGCATTTTAAAAAAAAGCTTATTAGCATGAGTTCAGCACATAGTAAGCACAAGTAAATGTTAGCTCTTGTGATTAGCACAATGCCCTAGTTAGTGCTCGGTAATTAGTTGTTTAATGAATGCCTGGATTTATGTGTTCTTGTGAAGTAGATAAACCAAGGTACAATATCACATGGCCATTTTAATTATCTAGAAGGAACTCAAGGCTACTAGAAACCAAAAGCATGGAGGGAAATGCTAAGGAGTAGGCAGCATCCCCTTCACAATTCTACCTTGGACTTGCACTGATATATAATCAATGGACATGAACCTGAAGATTGTCAGATTTTGGCCCGGTCAAAGTTCACAACTACTTCTTTGTTCACATGTTTATATTCATGGGATGGTTTTGCTATGCCAAAAATGATGGAAGAAAAGAATGGCCAAATGTTCTTTCTTCTCCTTATTAGGGTACCTCCACTTATAATATCTGTGAATTTAAGAAATCACCCAATCTCTCTGAAACTCAAATTTCTCATCTATGCAACATGGCTAATATCTGCAGCGTGGGGTTGTTATGTTAAATAAATATCTAGTACATGGTAAGCATGCACAAAATGATAGCTATATATTCTACATAAATGCTGTGTAGCCATGTAGCAGTTTGACATTGTTTATGAATTCCAAAAATAGTTATGGATTATGTTTGTAAACTGGTCTGTCAGAGGTATCACTTTTAATTAATTAAATTATGATTAGGACTTTGATTGGGTCATGTCAGTAAGGCAATGAGTCCCTGCCTCTTGGTGGGACTCACAGAGAAAATACATGGCAAAGGACAGAGTTGGGAGTTTTGAGCTGGAGCCTGGGATGTGAACACTCAGGGGAAGAACATAGAGGAATAGAGACAGCTCCTTAGACACAGAGAAGCCCTGGGGAGAAAGACATAGCCGTTCACCTAATATTTCACAACTAGCCTTGTGGAGAGAGCACAGCAGCTGAGCCCAGATAGAAATGGAGCCCTGGGAAGAGAGGAACCCAAGAAGCCTGAACTTGGCAGTCATCTTGCCCCAACATGTAGCAATAGATTTTGGTGAGGGAAGAAACTTATGCTTTATGGTCTGATAACTGTAAGCTTCTACCCCAAATAAATACCCTTTATAAAAGCCAACAGATTTCTGGTACTTTGCATCAGCACCCCTTTGGCTGACTAATACAAGCCATAAGGTGTATTCTTGGATTCTGATGATAAGACTACATCTGAAAACACAAAAAAGCACTTCTCAAGTGAATGCTTTGGCTGAAGATTTCCAGTTTGCTCTCACTCAAACATAGAAGGAATATGAATTTTACTAAATTGATTCAAGAAGTATTTATGAAATTCACCAGGTTTAATTCTCTGGGTGAGGAGCTGAAAAATACTATCATCTGTATTCAAATAACATATAATATAACTGGAGAAGACAGATGTATTAACAAATAACAATAAAACCAAACAGATTTGGGAGCTTCCAGAAACACGGAGTTGAAGTAGGTAGGCAGGGCAAACTCTCTCACAAAAACAATGCAGGAAGGGCAAAAAGCTATCTGAATGAGCTGCTTTGGGAATCTGCAGACCAGGAGAGAGCGGCACATAATCCAGGAGGGAAAGGGATGGAGAGACAAAGAGAACAAAAGAAAACCATGAGTTATTCGCTGCTGTGGCTGGGAATGGCACACATACCGCACCCAAAAGGCAAAGAGCCTCCATAAAATCCCTGGCTCACTGCAGCCAACTGAGTGAGAAAGAACGTTCCCTGGGAGGAAGAGGGGTCTGGTGGAGGGTGGAGACTAGCTTCTCTTCAATGAGTTTGGCCAGCTGAGCCCCCTTTGAATCTCAAAGAGCCCCAGCCAGCACTGAAGAGGCCCCAGGAGAGGGGAGGGGGGATCTGGTCAGGCAGGATGTCATACACTGCCGCTCTGGGAGAGAAAGGAACTAGGTCAGTGAGGAGGTAGGTGGAGACAGGCGCAGGTTAGTATACTGAAAGGGGAAGATGGCTGAAGCCCAGCAGACAACATGGCTGACATACCACGTGGCTGTGAGACCACATGGCTGTGAAACCCATCCCAGAAACCTCCTGAGGAGAAACTGCTGGAAAGATCCCACAAGACCCCAGTAATGAGAATCCTGTTTAAAACGAGAATCCCGTCTGGGGTCAAGGGGAAGCCCTGGATACCTTCAAAGAAAAGGTCTCACCATTGGCCCCCTGAGAGTTAATAGGTGGGGCAGCCAATCAGAACAGCAAACAGCTGGAGCCCTGCCCCAACATTATGAAGGGGGAGGAGGAAAGACTTTAAAACGGCCTGACTTAAAACCCCACATGTGCATCTCACTCTGCAGCATGCCTGCGGTTGATGCCTCGGACGGTGTAATTTTCTCATTTTCTTGTTTGTTAATAAACTCTTTACTCCCTTGCCTACCCTATGGCATGCCCTTAAATTATTTTATACAACATAAGCCAAAGACTTAGAAGCCCAGAACCTGGAGATTTCTGCTAACAGCCCGGAGAGAAAGAAGCCAGGAGAGATAGCCAGCAAACTGTTAGAAGCCCAATGCGCCTGAGGGAAGATGGGCAGGGAGAGCCAGATAAGCTTTCAGAAGCTTCCCTAACCCATGGCGTGGGTGTAGCTCAGTGTAGGGATGCCTGCCTCACATATACTAGGTCCCTGGTTCAATTCCCAATACCTTCTAAGAGAAGGGATCCAGAGAGTGATCCACTGGGTTATCAGGCACCCAGCCAGCACCTTATGACAGGAAACGTATAGACTTAGATTTTTTTTTTTGCTTTGTTTAAGGTTTTTCATCTGTTATTTTTTAATTTAAAAAAAAAATTTATTTTATTTTTTTATTCTTTATTTTATTCACTAAAACCAGGTATCTTACCTGTGAAGGGAAGGCTGCAGAGTGATTGATTGATGAGCACTGGCAGTCTGAGACATAAAAGAATATAGAATAAGTGGAATCAAGTGTCAAAAAGGAACCTTAACACAAAACAAAATGAAATAAAACCCTAGAGTAGAAAAAAGAAGCTAACCATCTGAATAAGCCCATCAAGATAAACACCAAAAAAAGATTACCTAGACACCAAAAAAAGATTACCAGCCATACTAAGAAACAGAAAGACATGGCCCAATCTAATGAAAAAACTAAAAATCAGGAGGAAATGCAGAACATGGAACAACTAATCAAGGATGTCCAAACAAACATCATGAACCAACTTAATGAAGTGGAGGACGTGATAAAGGATATTAAGAAAACACTGAGGGAACATACTGAAGAAAGCATAAACATATAAAAAGATAAAAGATCTGATGGTGATGAATGACACAATGCAAGAAATCAAAAATACACGGGAAGGACATAACAGCAGATTTGAACAGTCGGAGGAAAGAATTAGTGACGTCAAAGATAGTGCATCTGAAATCAGACAGATAGTAGAACAGATAGATAAAAAGATAGAAAAAATTCAGCAAGCGCTCAGGAAATTGAGTAACAATGCAAAACACACAAACATAGGCATTATAGGCATCCCAGAGGGAGAAGAGAAGGGAAAGGGGGCAGAAGGAGCATTGGAGGAAATAATGGCTGAAAATTTCCCAACTCTTTTAGGGACATGGATGTACATGTCCAGGAAGTGCAGCACATCCCAAATATTATATATCCTAACAGGTCTACCCCAAAAAATATATTTATCAAATTGTCAAATGCTCAAGACAAAGAGTAAATTCTGAAAACAGCAGGAGAAAAGAGATCCATCACATACAAGGGAAACTCGACAAGATTAAGTGCTGATTTCTCATCTGAAGCTGTGGAGGCGAGAAGGCAGTGGTATGACATAGTTAAGGTACTAAAAGAAAAAAAAACTGTCAGCCAAGAATTCTGTATCCAGCAAAGTTGGCATTCAAAGATGAGGGACAGTTCAGAATATTCACAGATAAACAGAAAAGAGATTTTGTCAAAAGAAACCTGCTCTTCAAGAAATACTAAGCGGAGTTCTGCAGGTTGAAAGGCAAAAACAGGAGAAAGAGGGTTGGAGGAGAGTGTAGAATGAAAGATTATTGGTAAGAATAACTAAAAAGATAAAAAGAGAAATAAAAACAAAATATGACATATATAAACCTAAAGAAAGTTTGGCTAATGTAATTAATGCCTTGACAGTAATAACACTGAACACTAATGGGTTAAACTCTCCAATCAAGAGACATAGATTGACAGAATGAATAAGGAAATATGACCCATCTATATGCTGTCTACAAGAAACTCACCTTAGACCCAGAGATGCAATGATGTTGCAAGTGAATGGCTGGAAAATGATTTTACATGGAAACAATAATCAAAATAAGGATAGGAGTAGCTATACAAATATCAGACAAAATAGACTTTAAATGTAAAACTATTGTAAAAGACAAAAAAGGACACTATGTATTAATTAAAGGGGTAAACTATCAAGAAGAAAGAACAATCATAAGCATTTATGCACCTAACCAGGGTGCCCCATAGTACATGAGGCAAACATTGGAAATACTAAGTGGAGAAATAGATGCCTCTACAATTATTGTAGGGATTTTAGTATACCATTATCACCATTAGAAAGAACACTCCAACAGAGGGTTAAAAAAGAAACAGAGATGTTGAATAATTCATTAGAGGATCTAGACCTAATAAACATATACAGAACATTATACCCAAATATAGGAGGATATATTAATACATTCTTCTCAAGTGCACATGGATCATTCTCCAGGATAGACCACATGCTAGGTCACAGAACAATTCTCAACAAATTCAGAAAGATTGAAATTATACAAAGTAATTTCTCTGACCACAGTGAAATGGAACTGGAAATCAGTAAGGGGTAGAGAACCAGAGTAGGTTCAAAGATATGGGTGGTAAACAACACACTCTTAGACAATCAGTGGGTCAAGGAGGAAATTGCAAAAGAAATCAGTAACTACCTTGAAATGATTGAAAATGAGAAGACAACATATCAAAACCTATGGAATGCAGCAAAAGCAGTGCTGAGAAGGAAATTTATAGCCATAAATGCCTATATTGAAAAAGAAGAAAGAGCTAAAATCAAAGACCTAACTGCACAACTGTAAGAACTAGAAAAAGAACAGCAAACTAATCCCAAAGCAAGCAGAAAAAAGGAAATAACAAAGATTAGAGCAGAGCTAAATGAAATTGAAAATAAGAAAGCACTAGAAAAAATAAACAAAACCAAAAGCTGGTTCTTCAAGAAGATTAATAAAATTGACAAACCCTTACTTAGACTAACAAAGAAAAAAAGAGAGAAGATGCAAATATATAAAATAAAAAACAATGGTAGAGATATCATCACTGATCCCACAGAAATAAAGTGTATGATAAGAGGATACTCTGAAAAATTGTATGCCAACAAGATGTAAAATTTAGATGAAATGGATACATTTCTAGAAACACACAAGCAGCATACATTGATGAAAGTAGAAACTGATTAACCCAACGGACCAATCACAAGTAATGAGATTGAATTAGTCATCAAATATCTCCTATGGGGAGTGGATGCATCTCAAATGGTTGAGTGCCTGTTTCTCAAGTATGAGGTCCTGGGTTCGATTTCCAGGACCTCCTAAAAACAAAACAAACAAACAAACAAATGAAAAAACCAGCTCTCGTTGGGAAGCGCATGTAGCTCAGTTGCTGTGCTCCCGCTTCCCATGAAATTCTGGGTTCAATTCCTGGTACCTCCTAAAAAAACAATAACAACAACAAAAAGAAACAAAACAAAACAAAAAACCTCCCAACTAAGAAGAGCACAGGACCAAACATGTGAATTCTACCAATCATTCCAGAAAGAACTAACACCAATCCTGCTTAAACTCTTCTGAAAAATAGAAGTGGAGGGAACATTGCATAATTCATTCTATGATGCCAACATCAACCTAATACCAAAGCCACATAAAGATGTCACAAGAAAAGAAAACAACAGACCAATCTCTTGAGTGAAACTGGATGCTAAAATCCTCACCAAAAAACTTACTAATTGTTTTCAACAGCACATCAAATGAATTACATACCATGATGAAGTGAGTTTCATCCCTGGTATGCAAGGATGTCCCAACATAAGAAAATCAATCAATGTAGTACACCACATTAACAGATCAAAAGAAAAAAAATCACATGATCATCTCTATTGATGCAGAAAAAGCATTCAACAAAATACAGTGCCCTTTCCTGATAAAAACACTTTGAAAGATAGGAATAGAAAGAACCTTCCTCAACCTGATAAAGGGTATATATGAAAAACCCACATCTAACATCATATGGTGAAATGCTAAAAGAATTCCTTCTAAGATCTGGAGCAAGAAAAGTATGCCCACTGTTATCGCTCTTATATAACATTGTGTTAGAAGTACTTGGTCAAGCACTTAGGCAAGAAAAAGATATAAAAGGCATCCAAGTGGGAAAGGAAGAAGTGAAAATTTCACTATTTGCAGATGACGTGATCCTATATATAGAAAGCCCTGAGAAATCTACAATAAGCTTCTAGAGCTGATAAATGATTTCAGTAAAGTGGCAGGATATAAGATCAACATGGAAAAATCAGGAGCATTCTGTACACCAATAATGAGCAATCTGAAGAGGAAAATCAAGAAGAAAATTCCATTTACAAAAGACCTAAAAGAATCAAATACCCAGGAATAAACTTAACCAAAGATGTAAAGGACTTGTACACAGAAAACTACAAAACACTGTTAAAAGAAATCAAAGAAGACCTAAATAAATGGAAAAATATTCCCTTTTCATGGGTAGGAAGACTAAATAAACATCATTAAGATGTCTGTCTTACCCAAATTTATTTACAGATTTAATGCAATCTAAATAAAAATTACCACAGCATGTTTTACTGAATTGGAAAAGCTAGCTATAAAATTTATTGGAAGGGCAAGGGGCCCCAAATAGCCAAAGACATATTGAGAAAGTAAAATGAAATTGGAGGAATCACACTATTTGACTTTAAAACATTCTACAAAGCTACAGTGGTCAAAACTGTATAGTATTGGCACAAGGACCAACATACTGACCAATGGAAGAGAACTGAGAGTTCTGATATACATCCTCACATATACAGTCAACTGATATTCAACAAAGCCACCAAGCTCACTCAACTGGGAGAGAATGGCCTCTTCAACAAATGCTTTTTGGAGAACTGGATATCCATATACAAAAGAATGAGAGAGGATCACTATCTCACGCCCTATACCAAAAGTAACTCAAGGTGGATCAAAGACTTAAATATAAGAGCCAAGACCATAAAGCTCCTAGATGATTATGTAGGGATGCATCTACGAGATCTTGTAGTAGGAAATGGTTTCATAAACTTTACACCAAAAGTGTGAGCAATGAAAGATAAAATAGATAAATGGGACCTCCTCAAAATTAAAAAACTTTTGTGCTTCAAAGGTGTTTGTGAAGAAAGTGAAAAGGCAGCCTACTCAATGGAAGAAAATATTTGGTAACCATTTATACAGTAACTGCCTAATATCCAGCATATATAAAGAAATCCTACATCTTGAAAATAAAAAGACAAAAACCCTATTTAAAAAATGGGCAGAAATATGAATAGACACTTGTCCAAAGAAGAAATACAAATGACTAAAAAACACATGAAAAAATATGCAACATCACTAGCTATTAGGGAAATGCAAATCAAAACTACAATGAGATATCACACCTATTAGACTGATGGCTATTAAAAAAAAACAGAACTACAAGTGTTGGAGAGGATGTGGGGGAAGTGACACACATCCACTGCTAGTGGGAATGTAGACTGGTGCAGCCATTGTGGAGGACAGTTTGGCAGTTCTTCGGGAAGCTAACTATAGAATTACCATATGATCCAGCAATCCCACTGCTGGGTATATACACAGAAGAATTGAAAGCAGAGACATAAACAGATATATGCACACTAATGTTCATAGGGGCATTACTCACTATTGCCAAAAGCTGGAAGCAGTCCATGTGTGCATCAACAGATGAATGGATAAGCAAATTGTGGTATATACATACAATGGAATATTACTCAGCTGTAAGAAGGAATGTAGTATTAACACATGGGACAATATGGCTGAATCTTGAAGACCTTATGTTGAGTGAAGTAAGCCAGTCACTGAAGGAGAAATATTACATGACCTCACTGGTATGACCTAAGCAAATGGAGCAGACTCACAGAGCTAGAGTCTGGAAGATAGGTTATCGGGAGACAGAAAGGGAGTAGAGGGTGGTGAGCCTATGCTCAATATGGGAAAAATCTATGATAAGGTGGAAGGGGATGGCTGGGAAGTGGATGGGGGTGAAAGTGGTGCAGTATGTGATGGGGTTTGATAATACTGGAATGTAAGGGGGAGTAACTTGAGGGGGATGGGTTGGACTATCCATGGAACTGGGAAGAGGACTGGAGGAAGAAGCAGGTGAACTCAGGATTTGCAGGTCTGTGGTTAAAAATACAATGGTGGGAATATTCTTTTGGCAAATATGGCAGGGGAGGGTTACTGGTACAGGCATCAGGGGTGGGAGGATATGTAGGATAAGGCACACCTGGGGCATGCCTCTATGGAATATGAAAGTGTTCATATTGTCATAGTGTGTTATCTCAGTAGTGAAGACCCACACAATAAACAAGAAAATTTTAAACTCCTATCCTGGGGAGTCCTGCCATGTTCTCAATTAGAGGGACAAGGATCTCTTGAGAACAAAGGCAGTGCCTAAAAAAAGGAAACAGACCTTCAATATATCAAGCCTTCAATGTCATTGCATGTAACTATGAACCTTATTCTTCAAGAATTGAAACTTCGTTGCGAATATTCTCGCTGACCTGATTTTGTGATAATCAGGGTAGGCTAAACATTCACTATATTAGAAACCATGCATGTGTCCCGAGACCTAATTTTTCTCCCTAGGTCTGGGTTTTTAGAATGCTGGTGATAAACTAAGCCTGATTTATTATATGACCATCCTGTACAGGAAAAGACTGTAACTCTAGGTAACTTTGGTCAACCTTAAGACATATAGCAGGGGGGCGGATGTGGCTCAAATGGTCGGGTATCTGTCTCCCATATGGAGGGACCTGAGTTCGATCCCTGGGACCTCCTGGTAAAAATTAAAAAAAAAGAAAAATATAGAAGGTGCATGGGCCACCAGGCCCCCGTGTGCAGGTGCACTGTCAGGCCCCGTGCATGGGTGAGCCCCGCAGGCCCCACGCATGGGTGAGCACTGCAGGACCCGCGTGTGGGTGCGCCACCAGGTCCCACAAGCAGGTGAGCCCCCTAGGCCCCGTGTGTAGGTGCACCGCCATGCGTGGGTGTGCCGTCAGGCCCCACGAGCCACGCAGCAAGATGATGATGTAACAGGAGAGTTGCACAAGGGAGAGCCAAGATGAGACATGCCGAAAAACCAGGAATTAAGGTGGCGCAGGCAGTAGGACACCTCTCTCACACATCAGAGGTTCCGAGGATCAAATCTCAGAAGAGAAGGATGAGAAGAGAGGGCAGGAAATGGACACAGAGAGTTGCTCAGCGAATGGACACAAAAACAGCAAAAATGGGGGGTGGGGGCTAAAAATGGATAAAAGTAAATAAATAAATAAATCCTTGAAAAAAAAAGTATAGGGGAGTAAGATACGGACTATAGTTAGTAGTAATACTTTGACGATGCTCTTTCATAATTTGTTAACAAATGTTTCACAACAATGCAAAGTATTTGTGGTGGGGTGATGTATGGGGGCCCCGTATGATGTTATGCATGTTTACTTTGTAAGTTCACAATATTTACTGAACACTTATAGTTTATGTATGTTCATGTATGAATGATGTACTTCAATAAATTGTTTTAAAAAAAAAGATGTTTTGGTTTAAAATCCTAATAAAATACTAGCATTTAGGGTGCTTAAACACTGGTGGTTTTAGCTTTGTAAAAATCAAAATATATTTGTTTATTTTTATATGGTTGCAGAAAAAAAAACTGAAACTTAGGGGTCATGATAGGTTCTGAGAGGAGGGGGAGAGAAGAACAAAATAGACGGAACATAGGGCATTTTTAGGGCATTGCATTTATTATGCATTATCTTGCAATGACAGATACAGGCCATTTTAAATTTTGTCAAAACCTATAAAAGTGTATGGTGCAAAATGTAAACCATAATGTAAACCATTGACCATGGTTAGTAGCAATGTTTCAATATTTATACATCAATTGTAACAAATGTACCATACACATGTAAACTGTTATTAATAGGTGTGGCAGTTTGATATTATTTATGAATTCCCAAAAGAGATATTGATTATGTTTGTAAACTGGTCTGTTTCTCTGGGCATGATACCCTTGGAATGATTTAAATTCAAAGGCTTTATGTTTACTTGATTAAATCAAGATTAGGGTTTTGATTCAACCATGTCTTAAGGGCATGCAGGGTTGAGTCACTGCCCTCTTGGTGGGCTGATAACACAGAAGTAGATACACAGAAGAAGATACACCTGTGAAGAGAGAGTTCCACAGACACAGAAGAGTAGAGGACTTTGATCCTGTGGCCCCAAGAAGAGAGATGAGCCATTTGCCTGATAACTTACAGCTGACCTTATGAAGAGAACAGAACAACTGAGCACAGAAAGAAATGAGCCCTGGGAAGAGAGATGAACCCTATGCCAGCCTACAGCTGAGATTGGAAGAAGCTGGACCCACAGAGCCTTAAGATGGAAGAGGAAGGCTGAACCCTCATAGACGTCTCCCGCCATCTGGCTTCAACACGTGGCAACAGTTTGGTAAGGAGGTAACCTTGAGTTGGACTCTTTAGGGTCTTGTAACTGTAAGCATTTATCCCAAATAAATACCCTTTATAAAAACCAACAGATTTCTGGTACTTTGCATTAGCACCCATATAGCTGACTAATACAATAGGGGAGAGGGGGAGAAGGGGAGGGGGTTGAGCATATGGGAATCCTCTATATTATCTATGAGACTTTTCTGTAATCTAAAGCTTCTTTGAAGATAAAGTGAATAAAGTAAGACACTGGGGGAACATATGGAAGAAACTGTAACTGTACATAAAAGGTAATAGATCTTATGTGATGAAAGAGACAATGAAAAACATTTTTTTACTTTATTATTTTTTATTTTTGTATTTTGATTTTGGGGAGTTTTTTTTTTCCCACAGAACTTGCTTTTATTTTTACCTTAAATATAGTTACATTTTTAAATGCTTTGATAAGATTTGCAGAAGGGCCACAAATGTGGCAGGTAAGGATCACTGGTGCAAGGTGTCAGTGATGGGGGAATGTGTGGGGAGGGCTGCACGTGGGGCATGCTTCCATGGCATATGAATATGTTCAAGTGGTCATAGGGCATTGTCTCAGTGACCTATGACCGAAAGAATATTGAATTCCCATCCTTGGAAGTCCTGGTACATCCTCTAACAGAGTGGCAAGAATCCCTTGAGGACATTGACAGTGCCCAGCAAAGGAGGACAGACCATTACACACAACCTTCCTCTGAGTGTGGGACATGACTCCTAGGGATGAGCCTCCCTGGCACTGAGGGATTATTACCAAGCGCCAAACAATGATGCATTTGGAAAAAGATCTTGAGCAAAAGGGGGAAATATTAAATACAAAGGGAGTTTTTATGGCTAAGAGATTTCTAACTGAGTCAGGAGGTGATTCCAGAGGTTACACTTATGCATATCTCAGCAGGAACTCATTGACTGCCATAGGAACAGTGCCTCAAACAGTGGGGCTCCTGAGGGCTCTAGAAACATTTAGACTTTATAGGCAAGGCAGACAATCTCAGGAACTCAGCACCCTGTCAGTAGGCATTACTTTGGAATATATGCTCCCCAATGTAACAGAGTTAGACTCATTTACGATTTAGCTACACATGGCTCTTCTGTCCCATTTATCTGGACCTATAATTAGCACTATACTCATTAAATATATGTCCCAGAGTCTTAAATCTTCAGTCTGTTCATATGCCAGTTGAGCCTTGAATCTCCACAGAGTTGCAACATCTACCCTCCAGTTCACCGGACTCACCCAGGACAACTAACAAAAGGATGATGATGGACAACACCCATCCCCAAAACAGAGAGTATCTACATTTGCAAGCAAGACAATTTCTTCCACCTGCCCCATGGAAGCCAGTCAGAATCAGAATCAGAAACAGAGTGGGCATCACCATCCCAAAATCCTCAAAATTGAGGAATGAACAAACATAAGGGGAGAATGCAAATATGGACTAAAGCAGACTTACTATTATTTTAGCAATGGGAGATCTTGTATCATTGATATAAAGGCAGTGGCCACCTGAGATTCTGAAGGGAGGGAGAGGGAAGAATAGGTGTAACATGGGGTACTTTGAGGACATTGGAATTGTCCTGTATGATATTGCAATGACAGATACAGGCCATTAAACAATTTTGTCAACACCTATAAAATTGTGTGGTATAATGTGTAACGTATAATATAAACTATAGTCCATGGTTAGTAGCAATGTTTCAATATGTATTCAACAATTGTAACAAATGTACCACACTAATGAAAGATGTTGTTAATGGGGAAAGTGTGGGAGGGAGAGGGGTGGGGTATATGGGAATCCTCTATATTTTTGATGTAACATTTATATGGTCCAAAGCTTATTTAAAAATTAAAAAAAAAATTAACCCAAACAGATTTAATTAAAAACTATAGAAATGCAGATGAAGAAATCTATTAAAAAGGTTAAATTTTGAGTCAGAAGGTGTATGCTAAATTTACTTGAGCTCCATGACATTGGCTACAAAATTAACTCACACTTTCTAATGAGGACTCAGAGAAAGTTCCTATAGATTGGACCAATTTTACTGAGTTGTTCATGGTGCATTTCAACAGGTGAAGAAAAAGGAGAAGAAGGCTGCTCTGGCCAGTAAAAACCACATCAGCAAAGACAGTCTGAGAATGGTGTAATCAAATCTGCCATAATGGGATAAGTTGGGTCCAAAAATCAAATCAAGTCAAATAAAGGTAGTAACATGATGAAGTTAGTGAGAAACAATATTTTCAGTTGCTTGTCAAGTTATGGATGTATTGTATGGTTGGGCGGGGAGGGAACAGATGTTGCTGCCATTTCTGTTTGGGACAATGTACCTAATCAATTTTCATGAAAACTAGGACTAGATGGGAGCAGGCAAATCTATACACAGGGTACTTGGTTTGTATGTGACCCTAAGGTATGGGAGGGGGGCTTATGGGGAGGGTTATAGGGTTGGACTCTGAGATTGACACATTAGGAGCATTGCAGCCTTCTTCCACTAGAAGGCTTTGACATGTGTTGAATCATTGCCATTAAATATTCTTTAAATTGAACTGCTTATGTCTCAGATGACCATGAGAAGTTACTTCCTATCAGTCTTTTCCCCTCTTTCCCCACCAAAGCTAAGATTTTGAGCTCAGCGCTATTTGATAGTGCAACATTTGCATTATGGTGTGGTATCTTATCAAAGTCTACTATAATAGTTTTGCAAAACAGAATCCTACAGTACATAGAAGGAAATAAATGAAGCTGGAAAGGTAGGCTGATTCACCAAGGTGTATGAATGTAATTCTGTGAGCAATGAAGAGTCTCTAAAAGTTCTTGGAGGGAAATGACTACACCAGACAGGAAGAAAAAGCTAGTGACAAAGTTGAGGGAAGAGTGAAGAGGCAAAAAATTACAGATGGTGAGACAGTCAACAGAATACCTAGAAATTCCAGGTTAAAAAAAATCAATGAAGGTGTGGCAGTTTGAGATTATTTATGAATTCCAAAAAGCAAGATTATGTTTGTAAACTAATCTGTTCCTCTGGGTGTGATGCCCTTTGATTGTATTAGATTCAGCTGAGATGTCTTTGATTGAATTATGTTAAGATTAGGGTTTGATTTGACAATGTCATTAGGGCATGCAGGGTTGAGTCCCCGCCCCCTTGGTGGGCTATATAAATGGATGCTCAATAAAGAACATGGAAGCAGATATGCATGAAAAGAGAGTGAGCTCCACAGACACGGAAGAGGATCCTGCAGCCCCTGGAAGAGAGTTGAGCCATTCACCTGATAGTTTACAGCTGACCTTGTGAAGAGACCAGAGCAGCTGAGCCCAGAAAGAAACAAGCCCGGGGGAGAGAGACGAGCCCTGTGCTAGCCTATAGCTGAGATCAGAAGAAACTGGGACCACAGAGCCTTAAGAGGAAAGAGGAAGGCTAGACCCTCGCAGACACTGCCCGCCATCTTTCATCAACATGTGGCAACAGGTTTTGGGTGAGAAAGTACCTCTTATGGTACTTTGAGTTGGACTCTTTAGGGCCTTGTAACTGTAAGCTTCTACCCCAAATAAACACCCTTTATAAAAGCCAACAGATTTCTGGTACTTTGCATCAGCACCCCTTTGGCTGACTAATTTAGAAGGCTGGAACTAGGACAGTGACAATGAGAATAATAATAATACAACCACCTTATATTGTTACAATGCTTTGAAAGTTATTCAGCATTCTTTTATGTATATTCTTAGCATACCAGCCAAGCAGATAAAGGAGGAAGGGCAATGTAGATTTTGTGTTTTTTTTTTTTTTTTAAAGCCTAACCAACATTTGAACTGCCTCTCTTTTTTGGAAACATCACCCATTGTATGATCCTGGGTTGGAGGTGCCACCTGTCCTGGCCCCACTGTGGAAGCCAAAAGAAGGCAAATTCTTTCTACACCACCAATCTTTTGCCACTTGGGAAATACATGGTCATGCAGCATAAGACAAGACGATTATATGCTTATATAATTATATGCCCAGGAATTTTGAATGGGGGATGTGACTGGGAGGCAAAGAGTCATTAGAATTCATTTTCAGCATCTGGTGATGGCACACAGTGGCCTGGTGGTAACATTCTACGATTGCTCCATCCTGAGCAGACTGCTTCGGGGGCTTCAGAGACTCCACATTTTCCAGCGGGCTCTCGGCCTTTATATGTGTTGTTTAAGCCACCTACACCTTTGCAGGAAATCACCTGAAACATAAGACAGTCAGGCTTTTTTCTATTACTTGCAACTAAGAGCCTTAGTTGCATACAAACAAAAATTTCCCCCGTTTGCTGATAGGAAAGTGAGATCCAAAAAGGCTGATGTTGCCTGTGATGACAAGGGCAGTAGGTAGGCAGCTGCAGAGGCTTCATCTCACCATGTTGTATCAGGTGTATACCACGGGACTCATCAGATACTACCCAGGTGTGTGTAAAGAATTACTTCTAAAAGAGGGGTAAGAGTGCTAACTGGAAGGTGTGCAAACAGAAGCTGAATAAAATCAAAAGCATCATTAATTCCAGCCAAGCCCCAGGACCAACTCCTCTTGCAGACACCTTGCAAAGAGGAATATATCCTCTTTCACTTATTAACTCACAGTGAAATCCTGCAAACTGAGTCTAAGTGTTCCATTCTCTTGGATGATCACATATAATTTCTATGTAATATCAGTTTACCTTAGTACAAGACATTGACTCCTACCCCATTTTGAAAGATATTACATGTTTCATCGATGGGCCAGCACCCAGAAAACAGCATCCTGTACTCAACTGTTTCATCTCTCTAGATTCTTTCTAGTTTATCAACAAATTTTGCATTCTTTGGTCTAAACAATTTGTTCTTCTATAAACTTTGCAATGGATTAAAATTTTAAGAATTAAAAAAATGGCCAACTGACAGTATACTATAATGGTATATATACAATACATACTCTACAGTACAGTAGTTGTAGGAGTTTGGCAGTTTGATATACTTATGAATTCCAAAAATAGATATTGGATTATGCTTGTAAACTGGTCTGTTAATCTGGGCATGATTAAGTTATTATTAGGGCATGGACTGGCCCACATCAGTAGGGTGTTGAGCCTCACCCCTTGGTGGGTGGGGAATCAAATTTAAAAGGTATGGCAAAGGACAGAGTTGGAGTAGTTTTGAAGGTGGAGCTCTGATGAGGAGGGAGAGAAGGCCCTAGGAAAAGAGACGAGCCAGCCACCTGACAGTTCACAGCTGGCCTTGTGGAGAGAGGCAGAGCCTAGAGAGCCTCATAGTCTACAGCTGATCTTGTGGAGGAAACAGAGGCGCTGAGCCTGGAGAGAAACTCAGCCCTGGGAGGAGAGGAACCCAAGAAGCCTGAACCCTGGCAAACACTGGCAGCTGTCTTGCCCCAACACAGGGCAACAGACTTTGGTGAAGGAAGAAACTTATGCTTTATGGCCTGGTAACTGTAAGCTTCTACCCCAAATAAATACCCTTTATAAAGACCAACTGATTTCTGGTATTTTGCATCAGCACCCCTCTGACTGACTAATACAGTAGTAATATACTATTTAGAGCTATTATAATTTCACAGGGAAAACTAATTGAGATGATTTTTACATTTCTTGAAGCGTCTGCTGGTTTTTCTGGGGTTTATTTCAATGTGATAAATGAATTTAGTAGGGACATGATTCATAAAGAAGTCAAACCTTTGACATGACTCATAAAGAAGTCAAACTTTTGACATTATTTCTATATTAAAATCTGTGGCTTAAAATATGACCACATTTATGATTACTTTAATAATATAAATCAGGGGTTGCAAACTAAAAGTACTCCAATTTGTAGGTCAGACAAAGTAAATAACTGGAGCCTATTGGGTGTAAGAATTTTGGCACTTGAACATAGTTTTATTACTGGAACTTCTGTTCTCAGTGTCTGGGAGATGAGGGCTATGGCAAATTGGAGACACCCCATACTCTTCTCAGAAGGCAGACTCTATTCAGCTGCAGCTCATAGCTGTGGTGCTGCAATGCAGAGAACAACCTGGAAATCTGGCTGAAAATCCATCTTTGATAATGAAATCTTTGGACTATTTAAATGTTGAATCATTAAAATGTTCCCAAAAGCCAAATAAATTGCCACTGAAAGCCAACTGTAGTCCATAGGTCACTAATTTGTGACTCAGATATAATCTTGCTGGCATGGAGCCTACCTAAATTAAAAGTCCATTCTCAACAAAGCCACAATCTGGATATCTATGACAGCAGTGATCTCCGGACAACCACCTAAATGTAAAAATGTGTTTTTCATGGTGCTTTCAGAATTAGTGTCTGACAACTTCCTTCATTTCACTGGATTCAGAAACTTCTTTTTAATAGACAAATTATAGACATTTTTTAATAGAAGCTTTAGATTACAGAAATGTTACATCAAAAATATAGGGGGTTCTCATATACCCCATCTCCTGTTAATGACATCTTTCATTAGTGTGTTACATTTGTTACAATTGATGAACACATCTTGAAGCATTACACTAACCATGGTCTATAGTTTACATTATGGTTTACGCTTTGCAATGCACAATTTTATAGGTTTTGACAAAATGTTTAACTATCCATCTCTGTCATTGCAATATCATGCAGGATAATTCCAATGTTCCCAAAATGCCCCATGTTACACCTATTCTTCCCTCTCCCTCCCTTCAGAACCTCTGGTGACCACTACCTTTATATCAATGATATAAGATCTTCCATTGCTAGAGTAATAATAAGTCTACTTAGTCCATTCCCCCAGTATGTTTGTTCATTCTTCGATCTTGAGGATTTGGGGATGGTGATGCCAACTCTGTTTCCGATTGAGAGGGGGCTTAGATCCCATGGGGCAGATGGATGGAATTGTCTTGCTTGCAGTGGTAGATACTCTCATTTTTTGGGATGGGCGTTGTCCATCATCATCCTTTTATTTGTTGTCTTGGGCGAGTTCAATGAACTAGATAGCAGGTGTAGGCTGCAACTCTGCAGAGATTCAGGGCTCAACCAGCATAGAACAGCCAGAAGATTTAAATCTCTGGGACATATATTTAATGGATACAGTGCTAACTATAGATTCAAATAAAAGGGTTATAAGAACCATAGGTAAAAAAAATCATAAATGAGTCTAACTCTGATACATTGGGGGATAGGTTATCATATATTCCAAGGTAAGGCCCACCAATGGGGTGCTGATTTCCTGGGGTTGTCTGCACTGCCTATAGTGTCCAGATTCTAGAGCACTCAGGAGCCCCCCCCCCCCGCCGCTTGAGGCATGTTTGCTGTGGCAGTCATGAGATCCTCCTGAGATGTGCATAAGCATGAGCTCTGGAATGACCCAGGAACTTTTAAAAAGGAGGTTGTCTTAGTTTCCTAAGGCTGCCATAATAAAGTACCACAAACTGAGTAGCTGAAAACAACAGCAGAAATTTGACTCAAGAGTTCTGCAGGCAAGGTGGTTTGCTGACAATCCATGGCATTCTCTGTCTCACTCATCATATGAGGTTCTTCTTTGTGTCTTTCTGTCTGTGCACAACTCTCAGTTCTTAAAAGGACACCAGGCATATTGGATTAGGGCTGATCCTAATTCAGTTTGATCTCATCTTGACTAACAACATCTTCAAGGCATCTATTTCCAAAAAGGGTCACATTCATGGAACTGGGAGTTAGTGCTTGAACATATCTTTTGGGGGCACAACTCAATCCATAAGAGAAAGAAATGAAGAATATGCTACATCATCATTTCAAACACTATGTTCTGGGTAAATGTATAACTAGCTACATATTTCTGAATGATTTTGTGTGAGTGTGCATGTGTGTATATTTGCATTCACCAGAAGCAAACGAGGAAAACATTTAAAAAATAATAAGCACCCCTAACTTTTATGTTATAAACCAACTATTAAAAAATGAAACCCAGTTGTTAAGATTAAAGTGAGGAACTGGGGCATAACTATGAAGTGGATCTCCCTGATTCTCAACAGACTACCCCTCTAATCTCTTCCTACAAACACCAGACTTGCTCCAAATTTATTGGCTATACCCAACAATTAGAAAAGAGAAAAAACTGAGCTGAGTACTCTGGAGTGTTAAGTGATAATTTTGAAATATAGTTTTGGACAATCCAACAGAGTTAGCTAATAACAGTCTATTACTGCAAACTTGTTGGCTTGAAATAACACAAAGTTATCACCTTACAGTTCTGTAAAGCCAGAAATTCAACAGAGGTCTCACCAGGCTGAAATCAATGTGTCAGCATAGCTAACTTCCTTTCTGGAGGCTCTAGAGGAGAGTATTTCCTTGACTTTTCCAGCTTCTAAAGGCCACCTGCATCCTTGGCTCATTGTCTCCTTCCTCCATCTTCAAAGCCAGCAACTCTGCACCTCTCTAACCCTTCTTCCATAGTCACATCTTAATCTGACTGCAGTCCAAACAGGTTCTCCACTTTTAAGGACCCATGCAATTAAACTGGCCCCATCTAGCTAATCCAGAGTAATCTCCTTAATTTAATAGTCTTTAACATTAGTTATGTCTACAAAATCCCTTTTCCCATGTAACATATTCACAGGTTCCAGGGATTAGAATGGACATCTTTGAGAGGCCATTATTTTGCCAACCACAAATAGTAACAATAACTATTATTTATTGAGTGCTTACTTTATACATAGTACTTTATGTGCCAGCTACCACACAATGACTTTGCACACTTCATTTTATTTAATTCTAAAACCAACACATGAGGTATGTAATGTCATTCCATTTTAAAATGGGGATCTTTAAATTGGCTAAAGAGAGGTTAGGTTGCTAAAAATCACTGCTAGTAGGTGGTAGAGCAATGTTCAAGTCCAAGAAGCCAAGCTAATACCCACAAGTTAAAATGCCACAAAATGTTTATGGAGAAGATGGGACCAAAGAGAAGATTATGGTTTGATTTGGACAAATGAGAGATTCTACAGACCTCTTGGCTGTTTCTTTTTGTCATTGTTGTTTGTTGTTGCTGCTGATGCATTTCACCACATTCATTGGACATGTTCATGCAAATCTATTCAGATAATGCCTCAGGCAGTTGGTGACTTAATGGTTATGAGGTCGTTCTAGAAAATTCTAAAATCAGTTCTCATTAGGCCACATTGAAAATTTGCTTTCAGGAACTTCCAAGAATACTGACAAAGCTTTTGTCTTCTCTGAAATGAAATGCCATAACACCTGATTCTAAGCCTGCATTGACTGGTACAAGTATCATCAATTTAATAAACAACTTTTCAGCAAATAAGTAAAACAAGATAAAACAAAAACAAAATAAAGCACTGCCACTCTCAAAGTGAACATCTTAATTAGAATGTGCATAGGCTGAAATGTTTCAGAGATATATACCTTAATATACCTTAGCATTTTGAACAGGACATCCCAGCCTTATCTCTTACAATTCCATTCACACTACACTTGCTATTTTATAACAACCCATGCTCTATGGTTTTAAATCTATGTTCCTTCTTGAAAGGTACTGACTTGTTCCTCTCCTGAAATGTCTATTCATTCTAAAAACCTCAATTTAAAGGTCACTCAGTCAGTAATACTGCCCATACCCAGGCTAAAGCCAGATTGGCTACTGTCTCTTCTGGGATCCCCCCAGCTCTCTGCACATTTATCTGTTAAAGAACGTATCCCATTTTACTGTAGTCATTCAGTTACACTATCTCCATCCATTATTTGGGAACACTAACTGTACCACACACCTGTAGCAAAGTTCGGGTGTGAAGAAATGTAAAAGAAATCTCTGGCATCTCATGAGTTCTTCACACTCACCCACACACACTTCTGACACAATACATATTTACTACTCTTTCTTTTTCCTCTTATTCTTCCACCCAGTGCTGTTATTAGTACTTGAAGAAGTGGTTTGGTTAACCACACATAGTATTCAATACCTGTGGTAGGCAGCTTCTATGACGGCCCCCAATGAGCTCCACCTCCTGGCATTCATGCCCTGTATAACTGCATCCCCTTGTGTGTGGGCAGGACGTAGTGATGTGCCTCTAACCAACAGGCCACAGCAAAGATCACTTCTGTGACTAGGTTACAAAAGATGCTGACTACCATCCTGCTGGAAGATTCTCTCTTGAACGGGCTTTGATGACGCAAACAGCCATGTTTGAGAGGCCTGTGTGGCAAGGACCTGAGGACAGCAACCAGTGAGGAACCATGGCCCTTGGTCCAAAAATCCTTGGGGAACTGAATCCTGCCAACAACCACACAGGCAAGCTTGGAAAAGAATCCTTCCGTAGCCCTAGACAATACCTTGATTTCAGCCTTGTGAGAGATCCTAAAGCAGAGGACTCAGCTGTGCCATGCCCAGATTCCTGACCCACAGACTCTAGGAGATCCTAAAGGTGCATTGCTTTAAGCTGCTAAATTTGAGGTAATTTGTAATACAGCAGTAGATAATCAATACAGCATCATTCCCTTTGATAAAAAGAACTTTTTTTCAGAAAAAGGAAACCACTTCTTTGGTATCAAATTATACGAAGAAAGTACCAATCACAAAGACAGGAGGTAAAAGCACCATCCAAGCAGTCAGCCTGGCTCTGCCTCACCCCAGCTAAAGCACACAAGAGAGATAAAACTCCTGACTTGGGAGAAGAAACCCCCTCAGAACCCACAACCCATGATCTAGATCTGTAGGGGAAGCCTGGGCTGGGGAGGAAAAGAGAGCATCAAGATGAAGGAACGTCACTGGGAAGTTCCACACCCACTTCGAGATTAGAGCAACAGCAGACCAGATGAACCATATTCTGTGGGGCACTGGAACAGTGTGGAGGGATAAGGAAGGTCAAATTTTCATCCCAGCTAACATGTCAAAGCCAACAATCAAGAAAGGAAATGAAAGGCATCTGTTGAGCTGAAACTTTAGTAATCCTGTCCTCCACAGGTGTCTGTTGCTAAGATACCGCTATTACTACACACCTGACATGTATAATCTTTTTATTCCCCTATGTGAGTTTTTGACGCTATGCTTTTCACATGAAAAAAATCTCAAAATAAAACTCAAGTAATACATCCATTCGGGATGAAGGTGAATTAGGGTTTACTGACTAGGTCGAAGCAGGTGAGGCTTGCTAATGAGGCAGCCCCCACCCTCTCAGGACTCAGGTGAGCTTACACAGAGATGGGCTTGCGCAGAAACATACCACTGGGTACTCTAATGATCAAACCATGGCCGGACCAAGGTTGCACATGGATAAGACAGTTGTGCTGAGCTGCTGCACAAGGGCTCTGACAAGGCAGGAGACTGCTCCATTGGAGCCGGTGTGCGTCCCCCACTCACTGACAGCACAGGCTCCTTTCCAAGTTTTCATCTTTAAAAAGGCAATGCTGGCTCTCGGAGCCTTTGAGCCTTTTCCATTTAGAGCTGCCTGCTAATTGTATGTGTGCACATATGTGTTTCAGAAAAGCGATAAGCACGTTGCCTTGGCCTCCTAGCTCACAGTGCAGGCACGTCTCACTTCTGTTCTCTGCAACTCTCCAAACATGGCCTGAAGTTTTCTAAACATTAACCCTTCCTGGTAACCACAGTACACGGTCCTCTAGGGATGCTTCCTTGATGATGTTTGTTTAAAAAGAGCTTTTCATCATAAATTCTTTGAGTCCTGGGACTTGGTATTTTAATTTGCTTTTACGTTTGTGTTTATTTTATTTTTCAAATTACTCAATAATAACTACACAGTGTCATAACATGTAATGAACTCCAGGAAATGAATGGGGTATCTTTTAGCTTCAGGGGCCATATTTTAAATTTTAAAACCTAACATCTGATTTTCATGTTTTATAAAAAAGGTTGTAATACACCATGCTTTTATTATATCTTATAGTGCTGATTCCAGGAAACAAAGTTTGGAGTGGTTGTTCATAAAAATGCATGTCTTTCCCAATAGTCATGGCAACTAGTGGCCAGATGGGAGGATTGTCTGATTGCCTGATTGTGGTTCTTTTGAAAAGAAATCCGCATACAAGCAGCCAAGCTCATAAAATCTGCCCTGCTTCAGAACAGACCAGACTCACTGATTCTTCAGAGGTCATATTCTTTCTCTGGGCAGATTAGTATCCACAGCAGCTTCCAAGCGGCATCCATCTAGTCTTGGGTATCACAATCTAACACTCATTCACAAGAACAACAGGAAACTCTCCCGCCCCTGGAAGTACAACAAATCCTCCTACTGAAGGGAGTTTTTGTGTCTTCCAGAAACAGTGCTATTCAGTCACACCAAGGTTTCCCTTTCTTTTTACAAGCCCCTGTTCACAGGTACATAAAAAGTACAGGTGAATAAACAATAATACATTGAGTCCATGCTTGCTCCAACAAAGCTGTCTATTTTATGAAAATTAATGACTCAGTAGAAAAGCAACCACAAAAAAGTGCCCAGTTGAAAGGGTCGCGGGAAATAAGACATTTCCTCAAGAGGATAGCAACAACAAAAATAACAATAATAACGGCAGTTAACATTTAGTCGACATTTCTTCCATTCTAGGCATTTCAGTAATTGATCAAACGTCCAAGGCATGTTTCAATGAAAATAACATTGTTTATTTAGGAATTTTTGTGAAAATTGTTATACATATTTTTCATTTCCTGTTCTCTCTGATCTGTGCTTCCTGTAGCCCCCTATTCTCTCTGCCATTGGGCTCAATATTCTCTCTTCCCTTACCATTTATATATTAGTAATTATCATGGTACACACACACACACACACACACACACACACACACACACTGAATTATTTGTCTTGTTCTGTGCTTATGACTTTGATAGATCCATGGAAAGCTAATTTTTAATACCTGATAATGAGGTTAGTGTCCATCCATACAATATATGACTAATTTCAATTTCACGTCTTTTTGGAAGAAGGTGGGATATAAAGAGGTAATGTTATTGCTGCCTTTCCAAAAATTTTCTTTAAACACTTTAATTCAAGCAAATTACCTTTTCTAGCATTGTTTGATATGGAACTTTAAAGAAACACACAGGAGGCAGCTATCTGAGGAAAGGGCATGCATGGGTTACCACTGGCTTCCAACAACCGCTTCTGTTGCTCAGCAGTGAATAGTCCTCTGTAACATTTTGAGCATGACAATAGCAACCAAGACTCTTTTACATGCTAGGACCCAACACTGACAAAGGAAAAAAAGTGAAGAAAACTTAATCTCATCATAAAATTCATTACTATTTCTCCATAATCACAAAATTAGGCCAGACTGACAAACAGTATGCTGGTGATGATTTTTTTTTTAAAATCAGTATTGACCATGTTAGGAAAAAGAAGTGACCACAATGATAAGATCAGAAAATGTCAGCACCAGGAGTATTCAATAACCATAAAAAGCTAAGTACGTTCAGAAGTGTAAACTCCTTGGGGAACACCAAAGGAGGATCTTTGTTTAACAACAAAAATCAAGAGCCCAGTAGAGTTCCTATGTGCTTCAGTCACTCATGGACCAACCTCCTGTGCTATGGGACATGGATCAAAGCCAGCATGAGAAGGCCCTCCAATAATAAAAGTAGACAGGATCAGCAGAAAAAGGGAGCAGGCAGCAGGACAAATGGGAGGGCCCCTGAACAATGCCACCTGCCTCCTCTCCTGAGGCCTGAAATTTTACCTTGGAGAATCGTTCCCATAGGTTAAGCTAAGAATAGGTTTTTGATAGGAGATAGGAGAGAGAACTTGAGAAAGGGTGGGCTTTAATGAGATGGAGGTCCCTTTTGTGGCCAAAGACAATAAAAGGACAATGGGTACCATAAGAAGTAAGAGAAGACATCATCGTAAGGGGCCTAAAGGAAGAAGAAGTGGACAAGTTACAAAGAAACTGCATAATGACAATTTTGCATGGGTGCCTCTAAATAAGGTTTCTCAGCCTTGGCACTGTTGACATTTGGGGCCATATAATTCTCTGTTGTGGGGGCTGTGTTGTACACTGTAGGATTTTTAGAAGCATTCCTGGCTTCAACCTGCCAGATGCCAGTAGTATATCCTTCCAATTAGGACAAATAAAAATATCTCCAGAAATTGTCAAATAACCTCTGGGGAAGGGTTGTGTTGCCCCCATTTGAGAACCACTGCCTAAAAGATTAATTTACTCCCTAAACTGGGCAAGACCATTAGCAGGGCAAGACCATTATGCATCCCTTCTGATGGTAACCTTTTTTATTCTCCCCTTTCTACTCTGAAGGGCCACAGAACATAGGAAGATAACAAACTCATCAGCACAGAGGAAGAATCAGAAGTTCCTTTTATTATAACAATCAGTTTGAGTTCATCAGTTTGAAATGAGTGACTCTTCACTCTTGAAGAACTTTATCCTTTGATATTTCCAAAATCTAGTATTCTCAACTCTGGCTTTGTTTCTAGGAGTGTTGTTTTTTTTTTTTTTTTTCCTTGTCCACTATATAAGACCAGTTCCAAGATGTCCAATAAGATTCAAAAAAATGTGCCCAATTTACTTAATGCTTATTTGAGTGCTCCAAGAAAGCCATTAGGCCTGATATGAATAATCTAGAATTTTTGTCATGCATAAATATTGAGAGTTGTTTTTTGTAATCAGAGATACCAAAGAATGGACTTTCAACATCTTGGCTCATGTGAACACAATCTTTTTCTTTTCCTTTTTTTTTTCTTTTCTTTTTCTTTCTTTTCCCATCCTATTGTTTCCTTTTTGTTTCCCTTCCTCCTTTCCTCTCCATCCACCCCCCACTTCCTTCCTCCCTTCCTCCTTCCTTCCCTTCCTTCCTCGCTTCCTTCCTTCCATCCACCCCTTCTTCCTTTCATTGTAGGTAAACCCAGGTTTTCCTTTATAAGTGCAGGAAAGTATATGAGGAAGAGAGAAATAATGAAGCATTAATTAGTAAAAATATAACACCTTCCAAGGAAAATCATCTTAATGAGTTTAGTAGAGTATAAACTGCTGCATCATTTGCGCAAACTAAGTCACTGGTGCAAAACTGTGTAATAACAGAGTCAGAGGCCCAGAAAATGGTGCTCCAGAGTTCTTCTACCTGCTTCTGATTTAGGACTATTACTATAAGATCTGTAGGGGAAAAATTCCTCTTAGAGTTGAAGCTAATGAACTGAAATCATCTATATGAAAGGCAGCTAATTAATGATCATTATAAATTGAATAACACATTTCTCTATAAAATGTGAATCATTCCCCTTAACTTATTTTGGTATGGTTGCAAATTAGACAGATGGTGAATAGTATAAGAACTAAGAAGAGTAAAGAGGCTCTCATTAATGGTGTGACCTGGGTATGGCAATTCATTGCTCAATTTCCTCACTTGGAAAGTGAAGGGATTGGGCTAGATTATCTTTAAGAATTCTTCCATCTCCAAAACTATATGATCATAGGGAAAATATAACTCAAAATATCTGAAACTGAAAGTAAAAAACATGCAATTCTACCAACTTCAGAAGGTAATTACTATGCAGCCTATATAATTTCTATGCCAGAGCTATAGAGTTATAAAAGATTTCTGATGCGAATATACTCACTGTTCTGGTTTGTATTTTGATAATCGGGGTAGGCTAAACATTTGCAGTATTAGAAACCATACAGGTGTCCCCAAACCTAGTTTTTCTCCCTAGGTCTGGTTTTTAGAATGCTGATGATTAACCAAGCCTGATTTATTATATGACCATCCTGTATGGGAAATGACTGTAACTCTAGGTATCTTTGGTCAACCTTAAGAGATATAGCAGGGGGTGGATGTGGCTCAAATGGTTGGGGTGTCCATTTCCCATGTGGAGGGACCTGGGTTTGATCCCCAGGATGTCCTGATAAAATAAAGAAAAATCTAAAAGGTGCGCAGGCGTGCTGTCAGGCCCCATGAGCGGGTGAGCCCCCAGGCCCTGCGAGCAGGTGAGCCGCCTGGCTCCGCCAAACCAAGCAGCAAGATGATGATGTAATAGAAGAGAGACGCAGGGGAGAGTCAAGACAAGACACATCGAAAACCAGGAACTGAGGGCTCAGGTGGCAGAACACCTCTCTCCCACATCAGAGATTCCCAGGATCGAATCCAGGTGAAGACAGGAGGAGAAGGATGAGAGGAGAGGGCAGGAAACAGACACAGAAAATTGCCCAACGAATGGACACAAAAACAGCAAAACAGGGGGTGAGGGGGCAAAAAAATAATAAATGTAAAAACAAATTTTAAAAAAAGTTAAGTAAGAATCTAAAAAATATATATTATCCATGTAAATTGTTTTGTACTGTGCCTGTACGTAATAAACATTCTCTTTCAGTTAAAAAAAAAAAAATTCTGTTATCGATGAAAGCTCTTGACTATAAAGTAATGTATATTGCTTCTTCTTTAAATTAGAATGTCTATTATTACATTTCAGATGGAGTAAGCAACCTTGAGAGTCTACTGGGTACAGTGTTGAGATTGTCACTGTGTTACATTAGGCAAGGCAGCTCTTCAAAAGGAAACAGGGCAGGCATACACAAGCAAGACAAATTCTGAACTCCAAGAGCTCAGTCACAAACATCAGGGAATGGTACTGCAGCAGTGTCCTAACATTTATTCTGGAAGGCCTTCTGCTGCAAGTATGTGGGTGTCTGTTACCAGAATTTATAGAAATTATAGAGAAATACGTTTCTAGCTCTGGTCTTGTAGGAGCTCTTGAGATGGTACAGCCTAGATACCTTTAGTCACAAGGCAAACCCCCAGGAAAGGAGTAATTTCTTAGACCCTTGTGACAAAGCAATCCTTTTTATACAGCAGTGAACATCAAATTGTGGGGAATTTAAACATTCATGTCCTTGGCAAAAACCCTGAGTATGTGTCAAGCCTAAATGACTGAACATGAAGAGATGCTTTGGCAATGACCACCTGACTCTGGGCTACAAAATAAAATCCATTCATATTCCCCATAAAATCCATCTTCTGTGTACAGATGCAAATTCTCAAATACGCACACCTAGTCTTAGTAAATGGGACCTTTAAGGGCAAGAAAGTCTCTCTTCTTTAAGTGGAAGCATAGAAGTAATTGGTATTAGTTGAAACGCTGGTTCCTCATTAAGGAAATACATTCCATCATCTGCCAAGACTTGAAATTCTTGTCTCTGGCTCCTTAGGCACAAAATCCATGGCCTGAACAGCTTTCCCTAAAATGATTATGGCCTTGTTTGGCATTCCTACAAAGGGACACTTCATTTATATCATGAGATACTTGGGAATTCTAAGGCAGAATTCTTCCTAAGTAGTCAGAAACAAACAGTAATTTGTGAGATTTTATTTGGAAGGGAAATGCACTGGAAGATATAAGGCCAAAGCAGCAGATTCTCTATAACAGATGAAAGCTAAACCAGTCCTTGAATTTACATCCAATAGACAGACTCAGACTGGGAGTGAACGTCTCGTGCCCTGAAGGAACACTACTCATTTAACACTAGACCAAATTGTGTATCTTGTACTCTCAATCTAAAATCTCTAAAACATTTAAGGATATAAGAAAGAAAAAATCCTTAGAATGTATTAAAATATACACAGCTTTTTAAGTCTCTAATGCCAAAGAATCAGCAGACTCTTCAAAAAATTAGCACATCTTTAAATATCAACTCTCGGAGACACAGTAGTTTTATCTAAGATTGTATTTTGTTAACTGTTAAAATTGGGCCTCAGGCTTATTGATATTACTAAAATTACAGTAAACCATGTATTTTTATTCTCTATTTATCTACTGAGATTTTTTCTTTTATATTCCTTTCTTTTATGTTGAAAAACATCTCTGAGTGAAGGAAAAAGAGAAAATAATTCTGTAGTTCTCCTTCAAGACACTCTGCTTCTCAATGTAATTAAATTTTGCCTAAAGAAAAAACTTAAATTTTAAAGAATTGTTCCCATAGTTTGGAAATGTTTAGGATAAACTGACAAAAAGGACAAACAAACAGAAATTATAAATTCATTGCTATTGGAAAAGACAGCAATTTTGGGATATCTTTGGTTATTCCCCATAGATTGGGAAGTCACTTCTCATTATATCTGATTTCCATCATTCCGTTTTCATGTAAATAACATGTTTGACTTCAGAGGAGGGTCCTTCTCCCTTCTCTAATTGGTAAGCAGGATATCAATTAGTACACAGTGTGGTCACTATAAGACTTAGAAATGGACACATTAAGACACAGGAATAAAATAACACCTTTATTATAGACTCATATTTTTACTGGGGAGTGTTACTGAGTTTCCTTTCCTCGAAAGCACTAAGTTTTGCTTATACATCTATTTGATAAAGATCATAAAGTTGAAGGTAGAGTAAAATGTTAGAGGAATAACATTTTAGGTGCTCTCTAGTTTTTTGATTCTACATGTTTTTCTAAAATGTTATTTTTATGTTCCTCCAATTAAAAAATATAGAAATCCAAAGGAAGGTCCTATTTTAAATGCACACTTCCTGAAATCCCATAGTCTTCAAGCTACTCTTCTGGCACTGTTGTATTCATGATCTACAGATAGGAACCTATAAAATATGAATATCCCAGGACCAACTTGGTTTTATAGTTACTTCAGAAATTACTAAGACTCAAGACCTTCCTGAAACAGGACTCTAGATGGTACTAAAGGGAATGGTATTTTGTAAAGCAAACATAAGTGGAACTCTGTTATGTCACCCAACTGCATTTCTCAGAGGTGTAAATGAGCTTAGTTCTCCTTAATACTCCAGTTCCCTAACACATTAAGAATGTGCTTCTGAAAAACATATCCCTTATCACATCATTTATGCCATTATTCATCCATTCAGAAATCTACTGCAATATATAAAGGAAATATCATTTAGGGGTTGTTTTTCAGATTTTCCATAGTAATTCACACAAGTTTTGAGTATAAATACTGTTTAAGTAAAAATCTGTTACTACACTGATTTGATTCCTTAGTTTTTCTTTACATTCTTAGCAGGGGGTATAAAACTCGTCCAGATCAAGGAGCCATTCATTCTTTTCCTTAGAACAGATTCAGAATTTTCTACCACATCAAAAAGGTAGATTTTGTTTATGACTTGCTTTGTTACAGGACATACTTTTGGAATACTGATCAAAAAATAAATTAGAATTGCAAGAAACTTTTAAAGATACGCAAGGCATGGAAAGATGTAATTTCATAGACAGCCACCACTTACCTGTACACGAATAATCATCGATTCTGATGTATCCAGTTTTGCAGATGCACATGAAAGAACCCGGGGTGTTGACACACATCGTATTCTCACGGCAGTAATGGCGTCCTTCAGCACACTCATCAATGTCTGGGAAGAAAAAGTAGGGCCAAGAGGTCAACAGTGGCCAAAATTCCAGAGTTTTTCTATAATTTTCTTTGGTGGAGAGAGAGGAATTGTGGTTAACTGGATAACACTTTTAAAAAGCATTCAAAACATCTCCCTTAATAGGAATGTTTGATGTGTAAATGACAAAAATCATGTGAGTTTTTCCCACCAGCTCTTGCTAGACTTTCAAAGAGGTCTGTCTATTTCAACTTGCATTATTCCAAATATCTTTTGAAATTTTCAGTGCATTCATCTAGCTGTTTTGATAAAACGAATCAGAACATGGAGACTAGGCTGCCATAACATCATGAAAGCTTCAATCACTGAGCCTACCATATATTATTTTTTGATTCACCAGCTATTCTGTACACTTGGAGAGACCCTGCATGAAGTAAATAAAGCATTCAATACACACCAGTCCTTGAAAAACTTCACTTAAATATAAGAAGCCAATAACATGTAGTTTATTAGAGATAGAAGTAGAGGTATAGCTAAGTGTATCAACAAAGATGAAATTATATTGTAGATCTGATATGGATGAGAAGTCATAAAACAGTAAAACAAGATATCATATTGAAGATTTGCCATAGTAATTCACACACCAAGTTTTGAGGGCAAAGACTTACACATGGTAAACCATAATAGGCCTCAGTATTAATTGTGAAGAAAATGAATACTGAAAATAAAACTGCCTCCATTTTATAGCACTCTCTGTGCAGAACATAAAGTATTTTACAGGTATTCTACCAATATGTACTCCTGGACCAGACAAAGTATTTCCCTTTCAGAGGTTTGCTTTATCAAATCTCTATGGGGAACCCATAAGGTAGCAATGACATCAAGGGTCATGCTACAGGGGTCATGTTATTCATATAACCCCAACTATTGTTCCTAGTCATGAGGGCCTGCAAAGAAGTAATTGACATAATCCCAGGAACTTATATTTTAGAGCTATAGGGCTCTTAGCAATCATCTAAGGAAATATTATTTTAGAGAGGACAAAACTGAGGAGGAACCCAAATGGTAGGTAGATAGATGATAGATAGATAGATATGCATATCTTATATATTTTAATCTTCTCCATGGTGAAACTAATTCAGAGATCAGCAAACATTATCAATAGAGGGTCAGTCAGCAAATATTTTAGGCTTTGTGGGTCTTAACGTCTCTATTGCAAATATTAGACTCTATTGTTGTAGCATAAAAGCAGCCATAAACAATACATAATTGAATGAGCCTCACAGTATTCCAATAAAACTTCATTTACAAAAACAGGTGGTGAGCCAGATTTGGCCTGCAGGCCATAGTTGATGACCCCTGGTCTAATGCAATCATTGAATACATAATTCATTTCAGTATCCACAACACCTTGTAGGATGTCTGGGAAGTCATGGAGTCCATAAATGCTACAGAATAAATGAATAAATGCCTCAAGGCTGGTTTATGGATGATCTAAGACTAGATCACAGATTTTCTGACTTCTAACATAATATTCTTCTCATGAAACCACATTACTTACACTAGTCTGCAAAGAAAGTTTCAATTGTAGCTAAGAAATCAAACTGCAAGCACCCTGTGGGACTATGATAAAAACTCATTTGTATCTAGGGTCATAAGACCATAATAGGGCAATGTGTTAATAATAGGATGGTATATGGGAACCTGTATTTTATGCAGGATTGTTCTGTAAACCAACAATGGCTCATTTAATAAATCTTTTTTTTAAAGATTATCATCTCCTTTCCATGAACTCACACAGCAATAGGCTAACTTTTGGAACTTTTGGAAGGATCACATGAGCTTAGAATGAGAAAGTGCCTAAAAATCGGGAAGTCACTATTCAACTGTCAAGTATTACTATTATTTTAAATCAAGTGGAAGGAAATGATACTCTTCCACTTGTAGAGCACAGTATCTGAATTTGCATAGGAAAGTTATTTATGAAGTCTATATATAATGCTCAGGTAAACAAGAGAGATTTTTCTCTACATTATCATCATTTTTGCATAGGTACGTTCATACTACTTTATATCCTTGTAATTTAGAGCATTTGAGTCACAATAACATTAATTTACAATATCTCCACAAAGCAAAAAATTGCATGGAAAGTAAACAATGAGCCCATAATGGAATCCATTTTTCCTAACCTTTGGTATAGCATTCCTTCTATCTGTTAGCCCCTGGTATTAGTTAAAAAAAAACAACACGTAGTAGGAATCCTGTGGGGCTATTAATGTGATTGATCAGTTAGATCAACGGTCTTTAACCTGACCTCTGTGAGAGGGTGCTGCTGAGAGGTGAAAGTTATTAAAAACCCTAGAAGGAGCTTGTGAACTGGAAAGGAGGCCATGTACAGAAAAGCATGAAAAATTTACCTTTGGGGATGAAAGAGCCAGGAATAAGCAATATAACTCAGTGACAACAGCTTGGTTATCAGAGGGAAGAATTATTCTGAGCACACCGTGGCGTTTTCTCAAAACAAGAGCAATTCCTGCTGAGAAAGCATGGTTCTTGGTAAAGGCAGAAAAACAGCTTCAGTGCCCAGAGCACGGCTGTGAGTCTCAGCTGGAGCAGACACTGAGTCATGCAGGCACAGTAGCGCTTTCCAAAGAAAATGCAATATCCTACCAAAAGAAGCCTCTCCCAGCAGGATTAGCATCCACACCTGGCCAGTGGAATGCATAAGCACCTGTGGAACACTCCAACACCTCCCAAGACTACCTGAGGGATGGGAACTTTGATAGCACTAAAACCCCATTGGAGAAGGTGGGGAAAAGAGCCAGTGAATCACTGTTATTTCTGTTAATGTGGCCCTATTTATAGCCACAAGTGAGTGGCTAATTTGGTTTATAAAGATACAGAGGGATAATTTATATAAGAAGGATAAATTGGCCTTCTGTAATACTGTCTCTTACTATTGTTCATTTTTGGTTATCTATCCCAGAGGGTTGAGGGACCTTGACCCACGCAATTTTCTTTTGTGGATGTTTCCCTCTTAAGCTATCATACATCAGAGAAAACTTGATGTAGGGTTGTAAAGCAAAAGCAAGGAGCCTATTCAATGTGAAAACCCTTTAGGATTTGAATCATTTGAATCATATAGAGCTATTGGGGGTTCATGACCAAGAAATATAGAGTCTAGGCCTAGTTCTCAGAGCAATGTTGTGAGGGGAAAGAAGTAAAATATGAAAAACCACTATCATAACACTGTACACCTAATTGCCACTTGCCTTTTCTGACTTCTCATGCCCCATCTTCAGAGGAAGAACTCCCCAAGGAGCTAAATTTACTTTCCAAAACTGCAAAGCAGCATAAATGTTATTTCCATTTACACATGCAGATACTCACAGGCACAAAAATGGCATGACTAAAAAGTAATCTGGTGGAAAATCATGTTCAAATTTAGTCCAGAGTGTAATTTAGTTTCAAATCCCAATTCAGAAACTTAATGAGTCAAATTCTCACAATTCAATTCAATTCTCCACACATTTCTGAATGTCTTCTATGTACAGGGGATTTACTAGATTTTTGGTCAGATATTGATGCCCTAAGAGGTAGAACTATAATGATGGGTGGATAGTATGAGGTTCAGAATTTGCCTCAATATAACTTTCTACGAAACAGAAAGAACTGCAAAAAGTTGGCAAGAGCTGCCATGGAAGATAGCTTCCTGCCAAATGGAAATACTCAAACATGAGCTGGGAATGTTGTATGTTGTAGAGATTCAAAGCAAAAGGTGCATCGTTGAACCACACGGCCTTTAATGTCCCTTCAAAAATTTATTACAAAGAGAGTTAAAGCATAGACCCTGATTTAAAGGGCTTGCAATTAAGGAAAGAGAAATATCATCATCACCATCATCCAGTTAGGTACTTTTTATGTTTTAAAATAGCATTTCACAAGCTGCATTTTAAAGAGCAATGTCATTAAGAGAGGTTTATAGTTACTTGAAAAGAGAATATTACATGGTCAAATAAGTTTCAGGACCATCATATCATTATATTTCCCTCTTCTACCCTCTTTAAAACTCACAAAGTCCTTTAGAAAATTATAAAGACTGAGATACCTAGGTGTGTTTTTTAAAATCTTCATGCATTTATTCAACAAGTAAATAATGGGTATGCACTATATTCTATGTACTGTATTAGGCAAAAAAGACAAATTATAGCTGGAGAAATTGGCATATAAATGATAATGTTATGAAGTGGTATATATTTTAACAGAAACATATGCACTGTGCATTGAATAGGGAAAACCAACTTTCTTTTTTTGTTCTGAGCACTTAATAATGCAAAACCCATTTGGGAAGTTATATTTTAGTTTCTGGTGATATAAATGATTTCAAAACTCTGCCCTCTCCCCAACTTGAGGAGCCGATAATAAATCTAAGAAGCCAGGACATACTCACATGAATGACAATATGCTAAGTGCCATAAAACACCACCACAGGACTGGTATTCAGATGAGTCAAATTCTCACAATTCAATTCAATTATCTACACATTTCTGAATGTCTGGGCTGACTACTAGGCACAGAGGCAACAAAGGAAAATTTTACGGTATGGCAGAGCCTGAGGTATATTTTGAAGAAAAGGTAGGCTTCAAGTGAAGGACCTGCACAGAGTTAGAAGGTGGCTGCCACAGAAGAGAGTTTCCTGTCAAACAGAGGTGTTCAAAGATGAGCAGGAATACTGTAGAAATTCAAGCTTGGGGTAGGCACTACCGGCAGAAATAACATGAAATGCTGAGGAACAATGAATAATCCATTTAATTAGAGTTTGTGCAGGAAAAATGCCAATACAGTTGTAGCAGTTTGATATTATTTATGAATTCCAAAAAAAAGATATTTGATTATGCTTGAAACTGGTCTGTTCCACAGTGTGTGATACCGTTTGATTGTATTAGTTTTAGCTGAGATGCCTTTGATTAAATTATGTTAAGATTAGGGCTTTGATTCAACCAAGTCATTAGGGTGACTCAGTTTGAGTCCCTGCCCCCTTTGTGGGCTAAATAAACAGAAATTCAATCAAGGAGACACACAGAAGTATATACACAGAGGAATAGAGAGAGCTCCATAGACACGGAAGAGGAGAGAACTTGTCAGCTGTGATCCTGTGGCCCTGGGAAAAGAGATGAGCCATTCGCCTGACAATTTACAGCTGACTTTGTGAAGAGACTAGAGCAGCTGAGCCCAGAAAGAAATGAGCCCTCCAGCCTACAGCTA
>JAQZBX010000355.1:40051-69462 GCA_029593785.1 Cabassous unicinctus | reverse complement strand
TTGCATCAGCACCCATTTGGCTGACTAATATAACAGTTATGGGATGTGAGACATTATGGGGGTGCCTTTAAATGCCCATCAAATAAAAGGCAGACATCTTCTTTGCAGTGACATGAAGACATGAAAGCATTTGGAAGGAAGGAATGAGAAGGTGGCATAGACAAGCCAATCTCACAATTGGTAAGATGGTGCCATTGAGGATTGGTAAGAGAGGTGTAATTGAGGGGAGGAGACCATTTACAAATTAATGAAGGTATAAGTTTTAGGTGGTTACTAAATCCAAAGTAACCTCCCCAGTCCCAGTAATTTTGTATCCCATCACCATTCTTATATTTTCCATATTACTTATCTCTAAGTATCCCACTAAGATGTTTGATAATATATCTGTTGTCTATTTCTATTTGGAATACAAGATTCAGGACCTTGTCCAAAACAATGACTGGCCCTCACTAAACATCTGTTGAATGAATCAATGAATCCTATCATGAATTTTCATCTAGAGGAAAAAGGAAAATGTATCGCCATTCATTCACACTGCTCTGACATGGACCTGAGCTTGGTAGAGTGAACCCACTGCTTTCCGAGTGCACTGCCTAGGCATTTACTTAGATATGGGTTTTTGGAATGAACCATGAATATAAGTCATTATAGTGAAACAACATAGTAGAAGAATATTGGAATGGGAATAAAGAATCCTGATTTTTAGTCCTGGATCTGTTACAAATCTGACAGGCATTTAAAATCTGGGCCATAATTTCATCTATAAAAATAAAGGTTAGAGGTTTTCTAAGTTACTAGAAGCCCTCAAACATTACATTTCTGAAAAAAAAAAAGATGGTACAATACATGTGAATGCAGTGGAGAATCTAATTCTCCAGGACTTTGCAGGAAACAGACAACCTACTAAACTTAAAAAGCAGAAGTAAACTGAATTTCTTCTACATGAACTCTTGCCCCAGCAAAATTCAAGGCAGTGTATTTTAGATGTAGGATGTTAGACATTTTTAAATTCCCTTTTATCCTCTTTGAAAGCTGAGGCAGACTTTGTCATTACTCAGAATCATAGATTTTTTAGATGTGAAAGTTACTTTAGAAATCATCTAACCTAACCCAACCACTTACAACTGAAGAAATGGAAGCATAGAGAAGCCAGAAACAAATGAAAGAGGTGGCAGGAATCAGATCATGAAACTTTTGTGAGCCTCCTTAAAAAATCTGGACTTCATCCTATGAGAAATGGGAAAGGTTTTAATGAGGGGATTAATTGAATCAGGTGTTTTTCGGAAGGTCCCTCTAGCACAAGCCTACACAGTTAATGAGTGGCAGTCATAACCAGAACAAGGTTCCCAGACCACAGGTGCCAAATGAATATTCTGTTTGGCCTATGCTCTTGCCTCTGGACTTCCCTCAGAGGCAGTGGGCACTGAGGCATGGGTCTCTTCTCCTGTGTGTTTCTGCCACAGGACCAAGCTGCCCTTACTTGAACACCTTGGATGTCACTGGTGCATATTTTTAAAATAAAAGCATGGTGTATTTCTAAAACCACATCATTTATCTCATTTTTACCCTGGGAAAGGATTATATTAGCACATTAATGAACATGAATGCCTTCTTGCTTAGCCAATAAAATCTTGAAGGAAGGCTGCTCAACTGCAAAGACTCCCACATGTTGAAGAAGAATACAAATCAGTTCAGATTATTACCAAGCCTTGGCCCACAAGCCATGAAAAGTAGCTGGGCAAAAACTTGGTAAAAGATCAATAACTTTAATTCACAAGCAAGGAAAAGGACTAAATTCTGAGAAATGTAATTCTGGAAAGAGATTTGAAAGTAACATTTGGAAAGGAAAGAGTATTTTAAAAGCAAAAAAAAAAAAAAATTGCAAGTAGAAGTCAGCTGCTCAGTGAAAGATCAGTATAGAATAAATTAAAATGTCATTTACAAATAGGCTAACATTTAAAGGAATTGCCAGAAATTATATGTTTTACCATCAGTGACATTAATGAGTTTGTTTACCAAATAGCATTGACTTTTCTGTATTAATTTTTTTCCCATCAAACACTAATGAAACACGGTTTTTTGACACCTTAAAATAATGGTCATACATTTTCTTCATCCATATTTTTAATTCATTCATTGTAAATTGTACTTTACTTTCTTCAAGAAGAGTGAAAGGTCTGACATTATTTTTTGTACTCTTAATAGAAAATATTATTTTAGCTCTGGGACTCCTGAATTAAAAAAGAATATGGAAAATGTGCAGTTGGAAAATTTGAGACACAGTTGAGAGTGGGTCATAAAATAATTTCTATAGGCAAAGATGACAGAGTTTGGAATATTAAAGGAAAGCAACATAAGCATAAATAGTTCATCCATATAACTAATATTTATTGAATTCTTCTTATGTCCAGGGCACTAAGTTAGACACCAGTGGGATAGCTGTAAATAAGACAAATGTGGTATCTGTCCTTGCAGAGCTTACAGTCTCTCTAAAAAGAGAGACAAATAATAATAATAATGATAAATGTAAGATAAGGACAATATCATCATTCCCAATTTAGTCTTAAGGTTTCCCTGGGGATGTGACATCTAAGCAAAGGATTAAGAAGTAGAGTAAGCAAAGTGAGGTGGGAAAGGAGAGAGCATTACAAACAAAGGAACTATAAGCAAATGCTGGGAGGTGAGAGAACCTGATACATCTGAAGAAAAACCAAATGATTAATACAGCTAATGAAGTAAGCAGGGGCAATTTTGTGTAGAAGCGTTGCAAACACATGAAACAGTTTGATGTTATTTTATGAACAATGGGAATCCATAGAATATTTTTAATGAAGTTTTAATAGGTCATACACACACATGGCATAAAAATTAAAAGAAGCAATAGAGTGTACGATGAAAATAAGTCTGACCTTCAGCCACTCAGTTAGTTGCCACTCACCTAATCTTTGATACAACCATTGTTACCAATTTCTTATGCAACCTTCCAGAGATATTTTATGCATATATGAGCCTGCGGGGGGAGGAGGTGATGTCTGGGTGGGGTGTGTGTGCTTTCCCTTCCAGGTTGTTCAGTGGGGAAATGAGATGATATGAATTGCTAAGCGAGGTCTTTCCAACTGCAGGGTAGAGGATGGATTGGAGAAGAACAAAACAGGAGGCGAGGAGGAAGCTCACTTAGTAGTTTGGGTTCATATATCGGTGGCAATGCAATATGGCAGATGTAAGAAAATACTCGGGAGCTAGAACTGATTGCACTCTAAGACTAACTAGATGCCTGGCATGAAGGAGGGAAGCACCCAAGGATAGCATCCTCATTTCTTACCTGAACAACGGGGTAACTCAGGAAATATAATTGGGTCACAGAGGCCAATGATTGCAGACATGTTGAATTTGCGGTGCCTCTGATGAGTCCAAGTAGTGTCCAAGAAGCTGTTAGATATGTGGTTCTAGAAGATGATTGCACCAGAGAGAAAGATGGGGGTGTCATAATTACAGAGAAGGTAATTAAAGCTATGTTGTTAGACAAGGACACCCAGGGACAGGTGCAGAATGAGAAGAAAAAAATTAAAAAGGCACCCTTAGGAACTTCAACATGTAAGGGGCAAGTAAAGTAAGGAGATGGAGAAAGATTGCTCAGACAGGTAGTAGCAAAACTAGAAGGATATTGGAGGTAGACGACTGTCAAAATCGTGGTTGACCATCACCTTTTTTTTAAAGAAAAACAAATCAAATTTATTGATACATATTAATGAAGCATACAATTCATCCCAAGTGTACAATCAATGGTATTTGGTATAATCACATAGTTGTGCATTCATTACTTCAGTCATTATTAAAGCATTTTCATTATTTCAACAACAATAATAAATAAAAGACAAACTAACAAGACAATTCCTCACCTCTCAATCTCTGTGTTTCCCCTGCTGTATATAGATGCTATTTCTGGCTATTCTTGCACAATTATTTATTTGTTTATTAAGCAATTTTATTGAGATTATTCACATACCATATGATCTATCCAAAGCGTATAATCAATGGCATTTAGTATAATCACAATGTTGTACATTCATCATCTCAAATATTTTAGGACAATTTCATTACTCCAAAAAGAAAGACTCCATATGCTTAGCATTCCTTCCTCAGCCCTACATAACCAGTAATCTAATTTCATCTTTATAAATTGATTTTTACTTACTTTTTATATAAATTGAATCATACAATATGTAGTACTCTGTGTCTGGTCTCTTTCACTTAGCATAAGGTGGGCTTTTTTTGTCTGATATTAACATTTTGTAGTATTAACCTACATTTGTTCAGCTTCAAAGAAAAACAGTCTTATATATGCAATTTTACCCATATTCATTATTCACATAATATATTTATATTTCACATAATATATTATATTATAATATATTATATATATATAATATATATATATTCACTGAATATAATGTCCTCCAAGTTCATCCATGTTGTCATATGTTTCATGACTTCATTTGTTCTTACCGCTACATAATATTCCACCATGTGTATACACCACAATTTGTTTATACATTCATCAGTTGATGGACACCTGGGTAGTTTCCAACTTTTGGCTATTGCGAATTACACTGCTATGATCATCAATGTGCAAACTATTTGTGTCACTGCTCTCAGTTCTTCTGGGTATATACCTAGCAATGGAATTGCCAGGTCCCATGGCAAGTCTATATTCAACTTCTTTAGGAACTGCCAGTCTTCCACAGTGGCTGTACCAATCTACATTCCCACCAGCAGTGAATAAGTGTTCCTACCTCTCCACATTCTCTCCAACATTTAGTTTTCTGTCTTTTTAATAGCAGCCAGTCTAACAGATGTGAAATGATATCTCATTGTAGTTTTGATTTGCATTTCCCTAATCCCTAGTGATGTTGAACATTTTTCATGTGTTTTTTTGCCATTTGTATTTCTTCTTTGGACAGTTGTCTTTTCAAGTCTTTTGCCCATTTTTTAATTGGATAGTTTGTCTTTTTATTGTTGAGTTGTATGATCCACTTATATATCATGGATGTTAAACCCTTATCAGATATGTGATTGCCAAATATTTTCTGCCTTTTCACTCTTTTGACAAAGTCCTTTGAGGTGCAAAAGTATTGAATTTTGAGGAGGTCCCATTTATCTATTTTCTCTTTTGTTGCTCATGCTTTGGGTGTAAGGTTTAAGAAACTACTGTCTACCACAAGATTTGAAGATATTTTCCTACATTTTCTCTAGAAATTTTATGGTTGTTTTTATATTTAGGTCCTTGATCAATTTTGAGTTAATTTTTTTATAAGGTGTGAGATAGGGGTCTTCTTTCTTTCTTTTTGATATGGCTATCCAGTTTTCCCAGTACCATTTGCTGAATATACTGTTCTAGTGCAGCTGAGTGGGCTTAACAGCCTTGTCAAAAATCACTTGACTGTAGATGTGAGGGTCTATTTCTGAATTCTTAATCATTATTTAATCAAGGAAAAGTAAAACTTCTAAATATGCCCAGAGGAAAAGACTAGTTTACAAACATAATCCAAAATCTATTTTTGGAATTCATAAATAATGCCAAACTACTACACCACCCTTGCATATCTGGGATAAAGCCCACTTGATTGTGATGTACAACTCTTTGAATGTGCTTTTGTTTTCTGTTCACACATATTTTCTAGAGGATTTTTGCATCTATATTCATTAAAGATATTGGTCTGTAATTTTCTTTTTTTGTAGTACCTTTATCTGGTTTTGGTATTAGGGTGATATTGGCATCACAGAATGAGTTTGGTAGCATTCTTTCCTGTTCAGTTTTTTAGAAGATCTTGCGCAAGATCGGTAATAGTTCATCTTTGAATGACTGGCAGAATTCATGTGTGAAGCCACCTGGTCCCGGGCTTTTCATCTTTGGGAGGTTTTTGATGCCTGTTTCAATCTCTTCATTTCTGATTGGTTTGTTGAGGTCTTCTATTTCTTCTAGGGTCAGTGTAGCTGGTTCGTGTGTTTCTAGGAATTTGTCCATCTCCTCTATATTGTCTAGTTTTTTGGCATACACTTGTCCATAGTATTCTCATACGATCTCTGTCATTTCTGTGGGGTCAGTGGTAATGTGCCCCCCTCTCATTTCTGATTTTATTTATTTGTGTCTTCTCTCTTTTTTCTTTGTCAGTCTAGCTAAGGGTTTGTCGATTTTGCTGATCTTCTCAAAGAGCCAATTATTCATTTTGTTGATTCTCTCTATTGTTTTTTGTTCTCAATTTCACTTCTTTCTGCTCTGATCTTTACCATTTCTTTCCTTCAGCTTGGTTAGAGATTAGTTTGCTGTTCTTTTTCTGGTTCCTCCAGGTGTGCAATTAGGTCTTCAATTTTAGCTCTTTCTTCTTTTTTTAATGTAAATATTGATGGCTATAAATGTCCCTCTCAGCACTGCCTTTGCGGTGTCCCATAGGTTTTGATATGTTGTGTCTCATTTTCTTCATTTCAAGATATATGTTGAATTCTCTTGCAATTTCTTCGATTCACTGATTATTTATATTTAATCTCCATATATTTATGAATTTTCCCTTTTCCACTCATTATTGTTTTATAACTTATTCCATTATGATCAAAGAAAGCCTGTTGTATAATTTCAATCGTTTTAAATTTATTGAGACTGTCTTGTGATTCAGCATATGGTCTATCTTGGAGAAGGATCCATTAATACTTGAAAAGAATATATATCCTGCTGTTTTGGGGTACAGTGCTATATAGATGTCTGTTAGGTCTAGTTCATTTATCATATTATTCAATCTATTTATCCTCTGTCCAGATGTTCTATCCAATATTGACAGTGGTGTGTTTAAGTCTCCAACTATTATTGCAGAGACATCTATTTCTCCCTTCAGCTTTGCCAGTGTGTGCCTCGTGTATCTTGTGGCACCGAGGTTAGGTTCATAAATAATTAGAATAGTTATTTCTCCTTGTTGAATCGCCCCTTTTATTAATACATAATGACCTTCTCCAACCCTTATAACAGTTTTTCATTTAAAATATATTTTGCTGATATTAGTATAGCTACTCCAGTTCTTTTTTGGTTACAATTTGCATGGAATATCTTTTTCCAGCCTTTCAGGTTATCTTTTTAACCTGGTTGTCCTTACATCTGAGATGAGTCTCTTGTAGACAACATATAGATGGCTATATATTTTTTTCCATTTTATCAGTCTATGTCTTTTGGGGATTTCAAGCCATTAACATTCAATGTTATTACTGTAAAGGCATTACTTACTTCATCCATTTTGATCTTTGGCTTTCTGTAGTCATATGGTACTATTGTCTATCTTTTTACCCTTTAATTTATCCTTTCTAATAATCTTCATTTGTACACTCTTCTCCAAGTCTCTCACCCTTTTTTCCTTTCAGGCAGAAGCACTCCATTTAGTATCTCTTATAATTCTGGTCTTTTGGTAACATATTTCATCAGTTTTTATTTGTCTGTGAAGTCTTTGAACTCCCCTTCATTTTTGAAGGACAGCTTTGCCAGATACAGAATTCTTGGCTCGCAGTTTTTCTCTTTCAGTACCTTAAATACATTGTTCCATTTTCTTCTCTCCTCCATGGTTTCTGATGAGAGGTCAGCACTTAATCTTACTGAGTTTCCCTTGTATGTGATGCTTTCCTTTAATCTTGCTGCTTTCAGAATCTTCTCTGTATCTCTGATATTTGTCATTCTGAATAGTAGGTGTCTTGAGGTAGGTCTATTTGGATTTATTGTTTGGGGTGCATTGTCTTTCTTGGATACTGATATTTATGTCCTCCATAAAGGTAGGGAAGTTTTCAGTAACTGTTTCCTCAAATATTCTTTCTGCCCCTTTTCTATTTTTTTCTCCTTCTGGAACACCGATAATGCGTATGTTTTTGCATTTCACATTTTCCTTCAGTTCCCTGAGGCTGTGTTCCATTTTTTCCATTCTCTTTTCTTTCTGTACTCCTTTCTTTTCCAGTTCAGATGTTTGGTCTTTGAAATCACTAATTCTGCCTTTGAGCAATTCAAATCTGCTTTGTGTGTGTGCCTGTAATGTATTTTTAATCTTATCCATCATGTCTTTTCCCATAAGTTCTGTTACTTTTCCTTGCAGACTTTCAAATTGTTCTTTATGCTCACCCAGGGTCTTCTTACTATCCTTTATCTCTTTAGTCATATTTTCTTTCAATTCTATAAATTGATTTAGTTAAGTTGTATGATTATCACTGATTAGTTGTCATAAATCCTGGATCTCTTCAAGACATTTGATTTGTTCTTTTGGCTGTGCCATCTCTTCTTGTTTCCTAGTATGGCTTCTAATTTTTTGCTAATGTCTAGGCATCTGAATATGTTGGTGAATTTACTCTGATGGACAATTTCTCTCTCTTGCCTATTGTTAATATTTTTTCACAGCTTTTCTTTGATATTTCATTCAACTTATCCTAAGTCTTTAAAATTGCTCAGCTTTACTCATAAAAATTTTGTCAGGGCTCACTAATGGGGAGCAGATTTTCTCCCAGAAATTAAAGAACAGAGAGACCCAATTGCAGTTTTTGTCCATGCAATTTCCAGACTGGTCAGCAGATGGAGCTCATTGGCACACCTTTCCATGGAGGTGTATCTCTCAGTTTTCCTTTGTTTTGGTCAAGCTGGAGCTGAGATGAAAAGTGGGCTTCTCTGGCCGAATTTACTGAAGAAAAGTCCCACGACTCCCCCTCCCTTCTCCCTTGTAATAGCTGACAGGGTGGAAGATGTCTGCTCCCCTCTCAGTCAGCTGCAGTGAGCTAGGGGTTTTACTCCTGGTTAATATTCTGGAGGGGTGGGGGGAATCCTTCCCAGTGGCAGGAAGGTTTAGTAACTCACAGTTTGTTGTTTCAGGTTCTTCATCTCTCTGTCACTTATCCTCTTGGGAGTTGTGAAGCACTGTCCTGGTCTGCTGACCCCCAAAGTAGTTCCCTTGGGTAGCTTTTGGCTCTTTCTCTGTTGTTTTTGTGAGATAGCTAAGCCTTGTCTGCTTAATCTCACGCAATCTTCCCACAATCCCCAACCATCACCTTTTTAAAAAAGTTTATTAAAGTATATCACTCATACATGAACATACATAAACAATAAGTGTATAGCAATAGTTGTGAACTTACAAAACAAACATACATAACATCATACAGGGCTCTCATACCTCACCCTACCACCAATACCTTGCATTGCTGTGAAACATTTTTAACTAATGATTAAAGAGCATCTTCAAAATATTACTACTAACCAAAGTATTTTCCCCCAACCCACCCTATTATTATGATTTTTATATCATTTATACATGAATATACATAAACAATAAGTGTATAGTAAACGTTGTAAACTTACAAAGCAAGCATTCATAACATTATCCAAGGGTCCTATACATAAACCACCACCCCCAACATTTTGCATTATCATGAGAAATTTGCGACAAACTATGAAAGAATATTGTCAAAATCTTACTACTAGTTATAATCCTTATCTTACATTTGGTGTATTTTCCCCCTAACCCACCCTATTATTAATTTTTAAATATATTTTTATGTCAGAAGTTGTAAACTTAACAAAACAATCATGCATATGTGCAGAATTCCCAAACAACACCCCTCCTTCAACACACCACACTGTGGTGAAACATTTGTTACAGATTATGAGATAATATCATCCGATTATTACCAGGTCCATAGCTTACATTTGGCACACATTTTCCATACTCCCCCATTATCAATACAGTACATCTTTGGCATAGATGCAAGAATATTACATTATTACTGTTAACCACAGTCTATAGGTCATTCCAGTTGTATTTTTCCATGCTTCTCAACATTCCCAACACCCTGCAATAGTGATGTACATCCGCTCTAGCTCACAAAGGACACTCTTGCATCTGTACCATCAACCAAAATTCTCATCCACCTTTGGGTTTACTTGTTATTCAGTTCCTAAATTATTCTCTAGCTTTCTGTCAGTTGGCATCTACATCCCTAGACTACCATTTTCAGCCACATCCCCATTTATAAACCAGCTCTTATTCACTATAATATGTTACCATCAACTGTGTACACTCCACACTTTTACAGTAAAGCTGATTAAAACTTATACATACATTAAATATGAGTAGTACATCTCAGTCCTCCTCTTACCTCCTTTAAGAATCCACCACCTACCACCAGGTCTTGAAGATATTTTCCTACATTTTCTTCTAGAAGCTTTATGGTTCTTGCTTTTATATTTAGGTTTTTGATTCATTTTGAGTTAATTTTTGTATAAGGTGTGAGACAGGGGTCTTCTTTTCTTCTTTTGCTATGGATATCCAGTTTTCTCAGCATCATTTGTTGAATGGACTGTTCTGCTTAAGCTGGGTGGGTTTGACAGGCTAGTCAAGAATCACTTGACCACAGAAGTGAGGGTCAGTTTCTGAACCATCAATTCAGTTCCATTGGTCTATGTGTCTGTCTTTATGCCAATACCATGCTGTTTTTACCACTGTAGCTAGGTAATATGACTTAAAGTCCAGAAATGAGAGTCTTCCAACTCCGTCTCAGGCACAAAGTTAAGATGGCGGCTACTGGCCTATTTCTGACTTGGACAAGTTCAAACCCCAGCTGTTCCCAGGACTGAACTTCAGCCCACTGAACCCACCAATCAGTAGCTGAAGTTGGTGCCCAATTGTCTCTTCCTCCTCTGTTTTTGGGAAGTGGAGCTTCCAATTTCAGCTGCAGAACAGCTCCCAAGGCGGCTTGTGCCTCCAGTGTAGGATGGGCACTGGCCTCCATGGAATGGCGTGCTCTACTTACGAATCTTCTCTGCAAATGGGCAGTCTCCTCCTTCCATTCTTTCAAGGATGCTGCAGGATGCACACTTCTGGTATCCTGGAGTCCCCAAACAAGTGCTTGAGATAGCTCTCTGTGATTACTAATTGCCCTGTAGCAGGAGCTGATTCTAAGAGCTCCTTACTTTCCCACCATCTTGCTGGTTGTTCTCTGACCATCACTTTTTGAATACACCTTCTATATTTATGGAAATTCCCACCTCCCCATTGTAGAATTCTCAACTCAGTTTTTCAATCTCCTTTGCACCTACTTCACAGACCTCTAATTCAGAAGAGAACTTCATGACTAAGCAAGGGTGTGAAATCTTATAGCAAGCATGGTGGAGAAGACATTCAGAACTTAGTGTGGTGGTAGCAGTGGCATAGCTTCTTAAGTTCAGTCCAGGGTGTCATCAGTGAAAATGTGCAACATTTGCATGAGTTATGGTGTTGGCAGAGGTAGTGGGATTTATGCGAAGGGGACATAGATGTTTTCTTGACTAAACGTCATCTAAGCCTATTCTCCAGCCCTCCCACATATTCTGTCCTCTGCCTAACAACCTTCAGTACATTCATTTTCTGCTTAAACTGCCAGAGTAAATTCTGTTGTTTGCAAGTGAGAACACTGGTCAATACTGTGTGGTATCATGAAGACAAGGTAAATAAGTATTTCAAGGAAAGAGTGATCAATAGAATTAATTGCTGCCTAGAGGTCAAGCAATGTATCCACTAAAAGGTGTCCATTTGAACAATATGGTAGTTATCAGTGACCTTTAATAAGACTAGTTTGGAAGGAATATGGGATGAAAACTCTAGATCTAAGTAGGCTAAGGAGAGTGTCCTTTCATTTCTCTAGTACTTTTTCATATGCATCATATGTTAATTTTCATAATAATCTGTGATCAAGGGAGAACAGATAGTTACCACATTTTCACAGACAAGGAACCTTTGTAAAGTTGAGAAGTTTCCCAAAGATCTACTGGAAATTAGTGGTTGTCAAATCTTAAGTAAAATCTCCCCACATTACCCAGTGTTCTTTTCTAATCCAGCCTTATTTTTGCAGTTTAATCTACTGACATTCCTGGATATAAACCCCTTAGTGCAGAAAAACTCCTAAACATGCCTTGCACTTTCACTTTGCTCACTTTTCTCTGCTAATCTAAATTCGCTTCACAATTCAAGTCCCAGATGAAGTCCCAGTTCACAAGTGTTTTTCCTAAAACACTGGGGAATCCATCTGTCTCTACTTCGAACTTTTTGTCTGTGCTTATTAATGGCTAGTTAGTAGCTGTTTTGTCTGAATCTAAATTACTTGGAACTAAGGAATTGATAGGCTCATTTGAATGATTGCCTTGTCATGTTGGATTTGAAAATTCAGCAGTTGAATAGCATTCTTTTCAACAAGGTAGATTATTATTTTTAAATATTAAAAATGAAATATATATCCAGAAAACAAGGGTTTCAGTCATGACATTAGCCAAATGACTACCCATTTAGAGTTATGAGATTAGCCTAAACATTACATCAGTGTTTTCATGAAAGATATGAAATCTCTTCAATTCCCAATTACTTCACATTAAAGAAAAATTACTTGGAGAAAACTTAAAATGGAAAAATAGTTGTTTTTGAATATCAAGTAAAATGACAATCTTCCATATTATTTAAAGGCCAGAAATCTATTTTTATATCATTCTATGGCAGTTTGAAATTATTTTATGAATCCTAAAAAGAGAAAGATTATGTTTGTGAAATAAACCATTCCTGTAGCGTGAGACCATTTCATTTGGACTACATCAGCGAGGCATGACTCAGGTTGAGTTTCCGCCTTCTTGCTGGGTCTGATAAAAACGGAGACACAGGAAAATGGAGCTGCCATATTTGATCCTGTCATGTAAAGGAAAGGACTCCAGTTTCACCCACAGCTGAGGTACAAGAAGAGAAGCCCCAAAGAGGCTTCAAAGAACTGAGGCCCAGGGAGAGATGAGTCATATGCCTGAGAGCTGGCAGCTGATCTTGGGAAGAAAGTGGAGAAGCCAAGACTGATAGAGGAGGCCCAGAAAGAGACAAGCCTTATGCCTGGTTGCTCACTGCTGAGCTCTAGCAGCTGGGCTCTGAGAGACAGTAAGCCTAGAGTGGAAGGCTAAGACCTCGGCAGAGACTGGTGGGCATCTTGCTTTACCATGTGGCAGCTGATGTTGGTGAGAAAGCACCTCTTATGGCCTTGAGTTGGGCTTTTCATGGCTTTGGAACTGTAAGCTTTTAGTCCAAATAAATCTCCTTTATAAAAGCCAACCCATTTCTGGTACTTTGCATTGGCAGCCTTTTGGCAAACTAAAACACATCCAATGAATAAGAGATGCAATTTAGAACTGTAATACCCTTGCCTCTTCCCCAATGCTTCACAACGTTAAGGGTCCCACGAACCACGAACTAACTGTTCCTTGTGTCAAAATACATAGGAACTTCTTGTTCTGGAACAGGCCCAAACTAGCCATGTCTTTCCCATAACTCAAATCTCTACTGCTTTTCTGCCTCACACATCTAACTTGTTCCTAGATACTTTCCACAATCCATGGTTATTGCTGTCTCCTAAAGTCTTACTCCTAGATTCTAACTTTCTTCATTATGTTTAACATAATGAAACTAACATTTACTCCAATTCCTCTTGCTTTGACCATGTCACTCCATTATATTTTTCTCACAGCATCACATATTTTCACAATAGGTCCCCAAATACAATCTCAGAACCACTGAATCAAAGATAGACTTGTTTCATTTGTACAATCCTTATGTATCTCTAGCTATGTTGTTTCTCTGCCACTAACCATGCTCAAGCTCCCATCTCCTGTCCCCAAACCATAATTCAGATGTCCTTGATGCACGTGATAAACTTATTATATATTGGAGTTGGTTCTTCTTTTTGAAAGCGTGAGGAATAGATAAGGAAAGGAAGAGAATGTAAAAGGAATGCTAATGGTTGTGTTTCATTCCAAGCAAGCATTTAATTGACTTCCACCCTTTTAACAAATAAAACTGGAACACGTGATTTGGATTACTTGGAAGGAAAAATAAAACTGGTATTTATAATTTAGTCTCTAAGTATACGTGACCAAGAACTTAGTGGAATTGCCAAAAACTTTTTCCATTAATTAAATTTTCAAAAATTGTTAACCACATGATGCCTTACATGTCACTTCAAGTGGATTCTTTTCCAGGGAGGTGGTTTGTATTTTTTAATAATTAGCATTTTTCTAATGAAACTATGATAATTAACTGTTGCTTCATGTAAGACACCTGCAGCTGATTTGTTTAAAATTAATTACTTAACTCTAAGCAGAAGTTTTCCCGCTAATATTAAAACAACTACATGTATATGTAATTATCAAGTATTTTACCCTGCTATTAATTTCCAGAACAATAACATGAATACCTATTGCTACATTTAAAATGTCATGTAACTTGATAGGATATTATTCACACAAGAAAGGAATTTGGCGTAAGACTGTTTGGCTCTGTAAATAACCCATGGAATCTTAGTTCCTGAAGTAGCTAAAGACTTTATTATAATTGGCTTGAAATATAAGAAAATACCATCACATGGGCTCCAACAGCATTGCTATCCCATGTTTGCAATAAACTAGCAGTATAATATTTTAGTTCCAAGAATAAATTCTTGTTGCTTGAACTGACTGACACATGGGCAGTAATAAATATAGGTGAACAACACAAATTTAGCAAAAAAGATTTACTGAGGATTTATTTTTCTGCTAGGCATTTTCACATACTTAATCTTATTTAAACTCTACTCTCCTCACAACCTCCTGAGACAAATTCTCCCTATTTAATAGATGAAGAAACTTAGGCTCCGAGACATTAAGTGACTTTCACAAGTTCCACAGCTAGTATATATCAGAAGAAAGAATTAAACCCAAGTCTTCCTGTGCAGTGTTCCTTCTATAACACTGGAGCTGCCACCATTTATCAAGAATGGAAAGATTTTGATTTGGTCCATTCAAACATACATTGGCAGGCAGTAAATGTGTCTATTATACTACAAAGAAATGCAAAAGTAAGTGATCTGGTGTAAGTAGTGGGCCAAACTAAAGTCAAAATCATACCAGATATTAAATAATGTTACAGGCTATGGATACAAATTTCCCTGGCTGCTGAAGGATCTCAGGTCTCCATTCAACATCTTCTCATTTACTTCTGAATGTACCCAGGGTGTTCCTATGGGTTCAGGAATAAGTCAACACATACTTACTATCACCAACTCTCCCTCCCCCACCCCAGGCATCCTCTGGGCATTTTCCATATCTTCTGAGCCTCTGCCAAATCTGGTGCATACTCCTCTATCCCCACCTTTGTCCATTTGGGAACTACCCCATCCCAAAGCTACAAAACTCTTGAGATACCACACAGCATCTTTAGTCTTCAGGTGTTCAGAGCTACTCAAAACTGGAGTAACTACCAACCCCATTTTGTTCTTTGGTCCCTAGGCCCTAAAATAGTCCTGTTTATGTCATAAATTTAACAGTTTATCCCCCTTCCCTTTCATTGCACTGTGCCTCTTCTACCCTACAATGTGAAAATCACCCCCAAAGTGCCAGGAAGGTAGGAGATGGCTCTCCCTTACATGTTCATACATAAAACTTTCATCACCCTTGACATAGAATGAAAAGCCATCAACAGCATCAGATAACAGAAACAGAAACACTGGGGTTGGGGGCCAACCCTCACATACTGTCCCCTTCCTATTCTTTATTGGTTTAAACCAATGCTTTTCAACTGGGGTGATTTTCTCCCCCAAGGAATATATGTCAATGTCTGGGGACATTTTTGGCTGTCACAACTGTAGGGGGCAGGTACTGCTGGCATGTAGTAGACAGAGGTGAGGGATGTTGGTAAACAGTCTACAATGTAGAAGATAGCCCCCCATTACAAAGAATTTTCTGGAATTCCAATTTTTTGGAATGTCAATAGTCTCAAGGTTGAAAAATGCTGGTTTAAATTAAAACCACTCTGACACCCAGAAATATATGACCAGTAGTTGAATAATTCATCTTTCTAGGCAGAAGCATATTAACTAAAGACTCAAAAATAATATGATAGTATTTGAAAATCTATATTTAGCAGGACTGAAATATAAAACTGGCCTGGAATAGTCCTTTTCAAATTCAATATGATTAATAATCACCTGGGAAGCTTCTAAAAATGCAGATTTTTGAGACCCAACCCTGACCTACTTAGGCAGATCAAAGGTGCATGCAGAAGTCTGCATTTTTAACAAGGAATATTAACAATATTAACAATTTCAACAATATTGTCTGAGAAGCAATATTGAAGAAACCAATTGTATACTGTTTAAAATAAACTGAGAATATGAACATTAAAATTCCTCTCCAGTTGAGCATATGGCTGGAAAATGTTGGATAGCTACCAAATCATTAAAATGATTAAAAAAAAAACCAACGAAACGCTCTATCCCTTAAAACAGTGCTCTTCAAATTTTCATATGCATAGGAATCACCTGGAGATCTTGTTAACCTGTAGATTCTGATTCAGCAGGTCTGGGGTTAACTCTGAGATTCTGCAGTTCTAGCAAGCTCCCAGGTGATGCCCATATTGTTGGTCTATAGACCACATGTTGAACACTAAGGTCTTAGAAAACAACTGCAAAAAGAGTATTAAATCAGGATTACTGGGGAGCAGCCATAGCTCAGTGGTAGAGCACCCGTTTCCCATGTACGAGGTCCTGGGTTCAATCCCTGGTACCTCCTAAAAACAAATAAAACAGGATTACTTATTTTAATTGGGAAAATGGGCATAGACTTTAAATATTGCCTCCACTAGAAAGTCAGCTCCATGAGAGCAGGGGCTTAGGCTGTTTTTCTCAAAGCTATATGACTAGCACCCACTATACGCCTAACACACAGTACATGGTCAACAAATATTGTGAATGAATGAGTGCTAAACAAAGAGTCTTTACATGGGGTTTGACGCTAGAAGCCAATCATAAATCAAAACCCCAAGAAGAGCCTGTAGATCTACCTCAGAGGGAAGAGAGCGGATGTTCTTAATCCTAACACATAGATGTATTACTAAATGATGACTGAATTTATTATTTCTTCTCTATATAGCATCCAAAGCAATCACGAATGACAAGAGACATAATATGAGTACTTTCTAGAGAAGTGTAGTCCTAAGGGGGTATAAAGCAGCCAATCACTTAAAGTCAAACAACTATAATGTGTTGGTTCAAAAGGATAATATAAGGGTAGCATTGATTGCTTCTTCAATTTCCTTTGCATAAGAAATCTCCCCGAGAAGAAATTCAGAGATCTTTCGTCTTTATTAGGTTTTATTTTACAATTTAAAAGTCCTTTGCTTCGTATCAGAGGAGACCCTTGCTTCAAAGAAAAAAAAAAAGCCCATTTTCTTCTGATTTAAATTCCATGATGATGTTCAATTTACAAATGAACGGAAATTGCTTTTGCTTAGGAGAAAGCTGAAGTCAACTAACCCAAAAAGTAAATGATGAATGAGCCCTGAAGAATTGCTAATGCAAGTTCAAATTTAGCTGTGTCATTGGAAGGGATTTTCAAAAATTATGCGCCAAACGTTCAACTGCGGAAGGAATGATCCTGTTGGAAAAAATCCATATTTGCTGAGCATTGTAAACATGTAAAATCTATGTCCCTCAATGCCTAAAAATACTTTTATGTTGCCTTTTATTATATTAATCCTGAAGGCTGGTTTATGTGGCAACTTTTTCACTTGATCAGCCGGATAGAAGATGCCAATTATAGGCCAATTCATATTTGGAAACATTAGTAAAATGTTTTTAAAATTTGCAACCTTGGATATTTTTATTTAAGAAACTCTACCGTAGCACACCACAGAGAATGCATCATTAACCATAGTTTGGAAAGCTACAGTCTGCGAGAAGTTCCTAATTAATCCCACAGGGTTGCTTCTCTGGTTATTTATCCCTGCTTAGTGAGCAGAACTCCCATTAGCTTTGGTGGGGACTTGTGTGCTGGGTTTGCAATCAGAAAACAGAGCTTGTCCAAGTATTTCCCTTTAAATTTTCTGGAGCAACTCTGTGAGGTTATCACTTTTCTTACTCTTAAAGGAAACATCTTAGATGGCAGCTCTATATTCCATAGTTAAGGATAGCCAGATACAGCCATGTCAGCAAATCACCATTGAATGACTTCATGTGAGATGGTAAGCAACTGTGATAAGAGAAAGAGAGACAATGAGGGAGGAAGGGAGGGAGGAAGAGAGGACGGAAGGGAAGTTTGAAAGATGGGAAGGGGAAGAAGGGAGGGAGGAAAAGAGAGAAAGAAAGAGAGAAAGAAAGAAAAAGAAAGAGTGGTTTTTCCATTGCCCTCTCTTGTTTGGGTTATTTACATGGACCCAACTCATTATAATTCCTGTAATGTTGTTGAGCTGCTCTCTGGGTGTACTAGAGATTTGATTTCTTTATAGAAACTTACCATTTCTAAAGTCAGTTAACTGCTAAAACAAAAAGTCTATGTAAAGAAAACTCTATATGCTACTGCTGTACATAAAAATAAGAATTAGATTACACATCTAACAAGTAAATTAAAAGTTGTCAACAAACAGTTTGGAGACAGACAATATAAGTGTGTTGTTGCTATTTGGATAGGTAAATTCAGGCAAGTCACTTGATTTCCAAGCTCTTCAGTTTTTCATCTTCTAAAACAGGAGATTATAAAAATGACTGTATCATAAGACTGTTGGATGAAACAAGAGGATGTATGTGAAGAGCAATTTAGAAGCCTCCAAAGAACCACATGGTTTTTAGTAGTTGGTGTGTTTTTTATTATAGCACTTCAGACCATCTATAGCAGGAAGACAAATAGAAAATGGAAAAGAATAGAGCAATTACTTGTTTTCATTAAGAACTATGCTTGCATTATTTTGTACATGGGCTAGAATCCCCTGGAATGCAGAAGAACACGAAAGGACAGAGAAGAGGCATCATTAGCCAAAGCAAAGCATTAAAATGGTAGAAATGGGGTGGGAGAAGACAGTGTTTCTTTTGATACAAAGGGTGAAATAAAAAAGGAAATAGATATTTGAACTAGATGTCCAAATATAATAATTTATAATTTAAGTTAGAAGGTGTTACTGTGGCTGGAATATAATTGGTGCCAAACAAGTGTTTGTTAAGATTCCAATCTCCAGGTTCAACTAGCATTTATTATCTTCTACATACCAGATATTTGATGTGCATGTGAGTTGGTTTGTAAATTATAAATGGAGAGAATTCAAATCTTGGGTAAAAATTAGAAGTCTTCAGTAAATTAATGGTGGAGATAGGAAAACTTCTGGGCCTTGTGGTACTTTCAGCATACATGTCATATATCAGTATACATATGATTAAAAAAGAACGAGTGTGATGAATTAATAAATTCCTTTTCTTACACTACTCAAATAATTCTTAAAGCCTAATACATACACATTTGAAATATCTGAATCCCCTTTGAGCTATAAAAATCAATATAATTAGACATTCTTATGTATAATATAAACACAACTAAATAAACTTAATGCTTGACTTGAATAATTCTCTTGTGATGAGGTGACCTAAAGGTGCCCATTTGTTCAATATATATATAAACACTTCAAATCATCAATCAACAATTATCTCCTAAGTTCTATATTGTCTGTCTCTATTTTAGAAGTATGGAAAATTCAAAGAAAATAAAGAATCTATGGTACTTATAGGTTTGAGAAATATATATACACATATTTGAAACCCTTAACAAATGAAACTGTATAAAGTATACTACAATTGGAAAATCAGATATAAATCAGTAGAGAATAAGGTACTGATTCTAAGACAAAAAGTGAAAAAAATGAAAATTTAAATCTGTGTCTGCTGAATTCATAAGGGAAATCTTCAAAGATAAAATAAAAATCAAGCAGGATCTAGAATGATGATTAAATCGTAGAAAGTTGGACCAAAAAATAAAAGTTATTTCTTCTAGATGGAACATCATGAACAGAGGAAGCAATCAAGATAGCAGAGAGAGAGCTGCAGGACTAAAGAGGGTTCTAGCTGGGGTCTAACGGATGAGTCTCTATGAAGGGCCAGGCAACAGGAGGCCTTGAAACCTAGGTAAAGGAGTCTGTGCTTCGTGTAGTGAGCAACAAGAAAGCACTGTGCTCTCAAGTAGAAAAAATGGTGACCATTAATCTGGAAAATGGGTCCTGGTTGGGTAAAAGTTGGGCAGAGATACTGGACACAGAATGACTAAACAGAAGGTAATGTGAAGTGAAAAATGGCAGGAATCAGAATGAAAAAAATTAAAGGAATCCAAGAGAAACTGCTCTATCAAGAAGGGATTATGTACTTTTAGGAGATTCAGATTATTCCAAATGGTTTCCCATATTCTTGTTAATATGAAGAAATGTCTCACAAACTTACTTTAGAATTCACTAGCAAGGCATCATTTACAAATTTAAGTAATTATGTGTGATATGCAATTATATAAATGACTCACTTGTGCTGCAATCCTTTCATGTTCTTAGTGTAATATCAAAGGCTTGGAAAGCAACAGTGCCAGAAATTTTAATGATTTGGAGATATGGGAAAAGCTTCTCCACTGCAATGCGTTGTTGGATGGACACAGCTATATTCCCTGGCAACTGTTAAGCATGGAAGGGAGAAACTTACCAAATGAATGACTTCTGAAGACACTACCTAAAAAAGGAATACCAAGAGGACCCTAAGATAATAATGAATAATGGAATGTCAAGAAGGAGGATACTGGAGCAGATGTAGCTCAGCGGTTAAGCACCTGCTTTGCATATTCGAGGTCCTGGGTTCAATCCCCAGTACCTCCTTCCTTAAAAAAAAAAAAAAAAGGAAGATACAGTCAAAACAACATAAGCTCTTGCTATTTTCAGTCTAAAGTGAAGACATGTAGCACAGAACCATTTTGAAAAGCATGATCTCCAACCTAATTTTTGACAACTTTTATAGATTATATATACTGACAAGAGGCCAAATGAAAGGATAAGTAATTTTAAAAGTTAATAAGAATCTGTAAGAAATTAAGGATGCTAAATGATCAGAGATGAATATATAATTTTAAAAGAGAAATATAGGAAGCATATAGTTCATAAGAAACATAAAATAGGCCAAGGTACTTAAAGGTATTTTAGATCCTTTGTATCTAAAACTTGGACAAGCCATCCAGGCATAAAATCCTAACATTAAACCACATTATAAATACCTAAGAGATTGTAAAACTTATTCAACAAGAAGCTATCATCTGCATAGCTAAGATACTGGTTTTTAAAAAAGGAGCAGAACATAAAAGGGAAGCATCTGGAATGAGTTCTCTTTCTTCACTAGATATATTTTTTCCCCTTTTACAATCTCAGGTCTACTCCAAATTGAGTTTGGCCCCACCATTGCACCAAAATCACCCAAATCACCAAAAACACTGACATCCTCAGTGCTATCCATGAAGCTAAATGCAAGACATCTTACAAGTCTTCATCTTTACTGAGCTCTCAGATGCATTCTACTTTCTTCTTTAATTCTCTTTCCCTTGATATCGATGACATCACCTTCTCTTCTCTTTCTTCCTATATTGCAGGCATGACTTTGTTGTCTCCATCACTAAATCATCCTTTCTTTTTCTATAAAATGCTCAAATGTTGGAGTTTTTCAAAACTCCCTAAATAATCTCTTCTACCCCAATCGCCTCAACTGCCATCTATATTCCAAAGAATCCCAAATATTAAATCGAACTTAAACTTCTCTGAACTCCAGATCCAAGTATGTTCAACTGGCTGCTCAACATAGATATCCCATAGACACTAAAAACCCAACACTATGATTTTCCTACATCTGTTCCCTAAGTAAACAGTACCAACATCTGCTTATTTCTCAGCCAGAAATCAAATTTGAAACCTCTCTGTTCCTCATCCAACATTGCCAATTACTGATGAAGTCTACAAGGTTTTATCTCACAAATGCTCTTGAATGCACTGACATCTCCATCTCCATTCTTTAGTACAAGTCATGGTTGTCTCTCATCCACTAGCTTCCCTGTGTCCGATCTTCCCCCATTCAACCTGCAGCTACAGTGATCTATTTAAAAACACAAATATGATCATTATATTTCTCTCTTGAATACCTTTTGTCTGCTTCCCCTTGTTCTTAACATAAACCCCCATGCATGCATCTCTCCCTTCCTCTCTGTCTTCTAGTCTCTGGCCTTCCTTCAGTTCTTACAAAGTGCTTCTTTCTATCCTCAGTCTTTCAGACATATTGAATCCTCCACCTAGGCAATTCTCTTCCTTTCCACCTGTACTTCTATGCCTACTTGATTTTTACTAACCTTTCAGGTTTCAGAATAAACTCTTTTCTTCAAGCAAAATACTTCCTGATTCCATTACCCACTACCAGACTAAATCAGACCCCCTCTAAAAGCCTATTTCTCTTTCAGGACAATCATATTTGCAATTAAATGTTATTTGTTGTACTGATCTGTTTATTGTTTTCCTTCCCTGAGAGAATTTCTGTCATGTACCTCTTATTTACTGCTTCACCACTAGCTTCTAGCATTGCACAAAGTAGGTACTCAATAACTATTTTGTCAAATGAATAAATGAACTCCAGCATTTACCAGTGCTATATTAACCTTGATCAAACAAACTATAGTAAAAATCAATAGTCTCAATTACAGTCATACCATTGAAACAACCCTGCGGATTTAATGTAAATAAAATTTATGTTACTTACAAACTATCATTTGCTTATTTTTGTATATACTGACACATCTAATTTCTTAGAGGACCATATGCCTACAAGACCCAAGGCTGATATTTAACACATACAATTGCATAATAAAAAAAAGAGTTGCTTCTAAGAAGTCAAAACATCCCTAAAGTTAGCAACAATAATGCCAGAATAAAAAAGAAAACCAAATTCAATAATATAAGAATCCTTCAAAATCTGTGTAACCTGGAATGAATTAACAAAAGGTCTAATAATATCAGAAGTCCTTATATACCAAAAATTCAAGATCTCCACAATACATCAACATGCTTTTTCATCATTATCTTAACCTCTGAAGATCTGTCATTTAAAATGACAAATACCTAACAAAGAAAGTTATAAACCATTTTTCAGTATTATTCATTCAAGATGAGAAAAGAGTTGCTGATTTGTGTGACATAAACTTGTAGATAAAATCTGATCTAGTCTTTATGGTTAAACCAATTTTCAATAGGTTACACTGATAAATAATTTTAAATAATTTAAAGAAATAATTTATTTTATATCTGGGACCTTTTCCCTTTCATTCTTTCCCATCTCAATAATTGGCAAAAGCATCATCCATACAATGGTCCAACTCCAAATCTTGACTCCCCTCAATCTTTTCTTCAAGTCTCTCTCCACATTATATCATCTACATGTACTGCTGGCTCTACTTTCAAAGCATACCATGAATATACTGCCTCCTCTTTACTTCCCCTATCACTTTTCTAGGCCAGGCCACAAATATCTTTGCTTGGGCTTCTGCAGTAGCCTTCCAACTTGTCTTGCTGTAAGTACTTCTATTTTCCTCACCACACCCAACCCCATTGTTCATTTAACACACTGAAACGAAGCCAGAGCTATCCTAATCAATCCAAGTCTGATCATGTCACTCCCCTACTTAAAATAACTCTAAGATCCTTAAATTACTTGGCTGACCTACATTACTTGACCCCTGCCTAATCTCCAACTGCAATCTCCTCTGACTCATCTGCTCCATCATGTTGTCCTTCTTTCTGTTCCTAGAATACGTGACGCTAATTCCCACTTAGGGCCTTTCTACTTGCTAGTCTCTCTGCTTCGACTACTGTGTCCCAGGTCTTATCATGGCTATTTCCTTGTTATCAAGTCTCCAGGTCAACTATTATTTCCTTCAAGAGGCTTCCCCTGACCATCCCTTCTAAATTAAACCCCATCAAGCTCTATAAAATCATTCTGTTTTTTTCCTATTATGTATCACTAACTGAAATTATATTCTCGATATCTTTGCTTATCCACTTACTGTCTGTTCTGTCCCCTAGAATGTATGAATTCTGAGCATATGAATCTCACCATTTACTTGTTCACCATTTACTGTCTTGTACCTAGAAAAGTGCTTGGTTTTAATAGATGCTCGTGAAATCATTATTCCACGAGAGAATAAACTTAACAACAAAACTTTTTTTTCCTCTATACCAGACCACATTTATTTTCAAAATTCCTTCATTAAAATAGTGACTTCAATTTCCAACCATATATCTAACCCCTTGAAATCCTCATATAGTTTAAATCTGCTGAAATTTGTCTGGTAGCCCATAAGAAATGATAATATGTTGGATATAATAGGTTAAATAAAATATGTATTTGTATATTTCATATCACCGTACTCATTTAGATTTTTCTAATATAGGTTTTATAAAATTAACAACAACTTTTAATAAAAGCAGCAGCTAAAAATTGATATAATGATCATGAAATTAAGATTGAAAAAGATGCATCACATATTATAATGAAAATGCATTCTTTCAGGAGAAAGTCTAGCACTACATTAGGTAAGGATAAAAACCACTAGGTAGAAATGCATTTCTTATATAAAACCTTTCAAAATGAGGAATTTTTAAAAATCTTCATTTTGAATAGGAGAAAGCCTATGAATAGGAGAAAGCCACGTGTCTTCTCTTCATCAAAGATTAAAACTGGCAAAAATGAAATGGTCCCTTTAGGATTGAATCAGAAGCACTTAAAGAAATACTTTGATCCAAAGGTCAATTAAAATAACAGATATCGATTTTTAAAGCAGAGGAAATCTATTTAAACATAAGGGAAACAGTAGGAGTTGGCTTCCCAAGAGACAACAAATCATCACGTAACTAAACATAGGCCACATGTTTATACCTGACGTTTTCAGTCTCCAAGGAGCTATGGCACATGCTTGACATTTGAAAGAGATAACTCTAGAACTCTCCAAACCCTCTAAATGCACAAAGACCACCAAGTCAGTGTTATTATTTGCAAGGTCTACAAGCTATGTAAGTTGCTCAGAACCTTAATCACACAATTAGTGGGAAGGATTCAAATCCATGCCTCAGCGAAATCATTAATTACTACATGTCACAGACCTCTAGGGTCTTCATGAACAGTCAACGCCACAGCATTAGAGAATGCCAAGGACCAACTCACTGTTTTTGGACTGTTTCCATGAGAGAATAAGCTACCTTGAATGTTAGTTAAGACTTTTTAAAAATAACTAGGAAATTGTTTATCCCACTGGGGTTATTTATAAACTGTATAACACATAAATACAAATACAGAAATTACTTACTCTAGCAAAAAAAAAAAAAACACAAAAAAACAAAAATAGCAGCGGGCACTTTATCTTCCTGTTAATTGATTCCCTTTGTTATACAACATTGTCTGGAAAAACCTGACTACAATCCCAACTGCAAGCGACAGTAATCATGTCAATATGTGAGCTATCTGGATATCTAATTATGAAAAAAAGAAGGCAATTTCACAGTGGAAGTATTGTTCTAATTCAAGAAACTAGCCATATTAACTTATTACTCTGACATATAGCAGATATCTGGAAAACTTTAATTTGGAAGATAATTATTTTTAGCTGATTAATATGCTTCAAATTAAATTCACTGCTTTTAATGGGCCCATCAACTTGACAACCTGGGAAATTAATAAATTTTGCATGCAGTAATCCTAGGAAATGTACACGGCTGAGCTACACAGCAGCACAAGGCTTACCTTCACAGTAGGCATTGTCTTCTCGGAGGGCCCTGAAACCATCTCGACAGCTACAAACAGCCCTGTCATTCAGATTTCTGCAGACAGAATTCTCCATGCAGTTATGCCTTTCAGAACAAAAGTCATAACCTGCAAGAAAACATAAACTTAGTAAGGTAAATGAAACTATGACAAAACGAATAAACTTCATCTACTTTATAGCTTCCTTTGATTTTGAAGCTATTTCTCCTTTAATGATCTTTTTAAAATTAATCGTCTCCATCCAATGGCTATAGAATCACATACTATGAGTACCAACAATTCTTCATGTTTAACTCAATTTCTGATTCAAGTTAATTGTCTTCTTTGTTTTTGACTTTATAGATGTTATCTAGTCTCTAATGTTTGAATTAGACCCCTCTAAATATCCAAATCAAGGATTCTTGGAGTCCAAAAAAAAGACCTAAATATAGAAATATATAGTGAAAAGGTAATACAAGAATGAGTGGCTGAACATTATCCAAAACTACAGGTAAAAACTATAAGTAATGCAGACCAGGCCAGATAAAATGTGCACATTACATATTTTAGAAATGAAACAGACAGCTTGGCATCCTTAAAACAATTTTCTAAATATGTTAAAAAGTGAAAATTACATTACTTTAAACTAATTTCCTCAAGAAATCTGCAAGGCAAAGTATGTCCACTCAAAAGAAGACCATTTTTATGAATAAACAAGAGTTCACATATCCCAGGGTCTTTATGAAAGGAAAGAAAAATGGCACTTTATATAAACAGTGGCACCAATCATCTGCAATTTCACAAGATCTCTTTTTCTGCCTGAACCCATTGTTCAAAGATCATATTAAGACACTGAAATGAAAAGCTTGAACACTGAAATCCATATTTAATGGAAATTACATGATTATACATCATTCAATTTTCAAATTGCCTGATGCATAAGTTATCTATCTAGTTTTATATTGTCAAATGAATTAGAATTTCATTTTACTTGAGAAAATCATGAAAATGGAGGTTCTAAAGTGGTTCCTCCTATTTGGTCACCAAATTTCCGTAGAACACTGTGACTCAGTGAAAGAATGGACAAAACTATGCTATGGTCAACAGGTTTCCTCTGGTACAGCACAATGGCTGGCTGGCAACCATTCTGTCTGGTTGATGCCCATACTGACTACGTGAAATATCACCCAGGGTTAAAACATAACACCTGTAAAATGCACCTATGATATATAGTAAAATCCTATTGGCACAATTCAATGAGCCTTAGGAACTGTGATTCTCCCAAAATGCAAGAATGGCATTTGGGTAGAAAGAAAATCCAATGAATTAGTGATTTCCACAAAAATAAAATAAATAAAATAGAAGATGGGTTGTTAAGACCAGAAAAACACAGATCCCATAACAGCATTTAAATCACTTGGCAACTTCTCTTTTAACGAGATTGTTCACTATCTAAATTCTCATGATTAGGGCTGAATATTCAGAAGTAAAAACCTCATTCTTAAGAAGAGGAAAAGTGCAAGAATGTTTTCTCCTAAGGTTTTTAAAATTTCCTTCTTCTTTAAGTAGCTAAATTGAGGTCATATTTCTTGAAATGCATTCCATTGTCTTTGCACAATGCCTGAGGGGGAATGATTTAAGTTAAAAAGCCATCTTCACTCTTTTCCAATAGCTCAGCACATCATCAAACTAAAATGAAAAAGTGTCAAAAACCACTTCATATTTATTCTAAATTAAGAAAAAGTTACTAAAAAAATTGTCTGCTCTTTAAGATACATGGAGAATCAAGAGATCATGTTCTAACATGGTGCTAAAGCTCTGTATAATGTTACCTGTAACATTGTAAACAACTTTTAGGGAGGTGGGGAACATGGGAATCCCTATAATTTCTGAGTAATATTTAGGTAATCTGAGCACCTTTAAAAATACATATATAAATAAAATAACATTTATGTAAACAAATGCACATATACGCAAATGTATCTATATATAATTTCACAAATATTTGTATGTATTGTGAAAATTTTGATTTTTACCCACAATAAAAAAATAAAAATAAAAAATAATAATACATATTAAAAAAAAGAATGAGTATTATTTGCAAGGCATTTTTCTTTTTCTTTTACAGGTTCATATATTTCAAAACTATATCTCAACCTTTCACTTGGCGGCCTTTTTTCTTCTCTCATTTTCAGACTCCTTCCAATACTGCCTATGCAATATGCTTCCTTTATGATAATCTGTCTTCAGCTCTGCCTCATTAATGGTGAGATGACACGTCTCAGCATCGAACACCGCTCATACACACCTTGCAGTGCTTTGCTGTAAGAATTTTTCAACTATGAAACCATAGTGAGATCTGCCTTTCACTGTTTTAGGTTAAGGTTAGGAATCACTTTACTTTTTATCAGACGGATTTCATTAACCCAGATACTTGAAAACTGAACATTTCAATCAATCAAATTCTAATGTACTCTAACGACAATGTCAAATAACTGTTTTGATTTATTCTCTCAGCAAATAAATTGATTGAATCTACTGGTTGTTTTATTGCTCAGATACAAAATGCCAAGGTCAAATGTTAACTACTGACAGAAAATTCAGACTCAAAGTGGGTTGTTTCCTATCTATAGGGAATAGCTTCAAAGAATCAGAGTATAGACTGGCAAGAAGCCATATTCCTATTATCAACATAGTTATATTTCTATTCATATGCACTTGACTTTTGGTGATGGCAGACCTGGGTTTGCATACAATCTCTGCCACTTACCAGGCTGTGTGAGTTATTAGCGTATAAGTTAACCTTTCTAAACCTTCTATTCTTCTTACCTGCAAATTTAGGCTTAAATCTACCTTACAAAAATGTGAGGTTCAAATGAGATGTGTGTAAGAGCGTAAGTACGGTATGTGTTAATAATTAAAGTTATTAGACTATTACTAATAAGCTACAAACCAAATATGCTGAGATCCATATCACAGAAGGGGAATCCAAACATTTGTTATAAATGAATGGACCAGTAATCTAACACAGCTTAACATTTATTTTATTTCCTTCTAGGATTTTAACCTCAAGGATGCCAAGTCTTTTATTCCCTTTGTAAACTTTACAAATTTACATGAAGTTATGTTTCTTCTATTAAGTGCAGATCTTTCTATAATCCATAAATATATATTTCTCTGTAATTGCATTAGTAGAGAAGGATGGATACAAAAGATTATGAGTTAGTAAAACTAATGTAAAACCATTAGCAAAACTAATGGCTATACATAATAACCAGGAGAACAAGACTCCTGGTTAGTTTTGCTTACAAGTATCTATTCCGCCTTTCTGCAGGAAAAAAATAACTAAGCTATACTTTGGATAAACCATTCACCCCTATTGTCAGTACAGGTTTTTATTAGGAAAATGGACTCTTCCTCTACCCCCTGACTTGATGATCCAAATCAATGTATTCCAAGCACAGTAGTTTCTTCTAGTCTGGGCATATGATCCAGCTCGGGCTAATAAAGATCATTGTAACTCAAATCTGGGACTTTGTTCAACTCATGAGAATATTGAACTTCTCTTTACCTTCACTGGGTGAGCAAAAGGCTATCAGGAGTCTACCTCAAACACAGAGCTTGAAAATGATGCCAACTTGCATCTTGGAGATAGATCAGACTATGAGATCTGAATGTAGCTGTACTTGAAGACAATTTACCCTCTGCTTACTGGAGCCAACATATTCTTTTTTTTTTTTTTTTTTTGCTTA